>JAJTUV010003352.1:132500-215095 GCA_021653895.1 Mastomys natalensis | reverse complement strand
TTTTTGCAATTACCAGTAATAATAGTATCCATGAAAAAAGGAAGTAAAATGAAAATATGAACTTGAGCTAAAAGGCTGAATAAAATGAAGATCAGTGTAGACAACATGGAAGTAAGTATCTTCATCAAATTAGTGACTTGAAAACCTAGCTTTAAGTGGACCCAATGAGAATATTCAAGGATATTAAATGTCTCATGTATAGAAAACCCATTCTATGAGTTTTGTCATAAGGATAGCACACAAATGTTATTGAGACTAGTTGAATGGGATATGAGGTTAATAGTGTTTTTATGGTGAAAGGTATTCTAGCCTACTTGTTTGTTGATGGAAATTTTAAGGAGAAAAGTAGAAAGTATGACTCTAAAGAGATCAGAGAAAATTTTGAGGACAATGTATAGGTAATGAGTACTTATTGGTTTAGAATGTTTATATCCATGGTACATCCACAAAACATGAAATAATTTAAGGCTACTAGAGACATGGCTCAGTTGTAAAAGTCCACTGTCCACTCTTGTAGAGGACCTGAATTTAATTCCCAGTACCCACATTAAGGTTTATAAACCTCTATTACACTTGTTCTGGAGTATAGGATATCTTTGCTGGCCTCTTAGGGACCAAGCATACAAGAGGTTCACACAGTCATACATATAGGTAAACTAAGTATATTCAAGGTGTGTAAGTAGAAGTGGTAGAATATTTTAATAATGTAGATTAAAGACTGAAACATAAAAGTATCAAACTTTGAAGCTAACCAAAGTTACCTAGCAAGATTTTGCCTTATCCAAGCAAGCAGGCAAACAAGCAAGTAAGTAAGTAAGCAAGCAAGCAAACAAACAAACAAACAGACAAATAACATTTAAACACAAAATTCACAATTGGTCAAAAGGTAGTGAATAAGTAGCTATATTGAAACCAACTTAAAAATGATACATTTACAACACAACTTTTATATCTACATTTCAGGGAGTGTTGTAGAAGAGGAAGCACAAAAATTGTGCAATCCAGAGACTATGATACCTCCTGATATCATGTGTGTCTTAGACCTGACAAGCAAGTGGCACCCATGAAATCAAAATAGGGTTGAGTAAATAAGACAAGAACCAGAACATCAACTGACTTGTTAAAATGAATGGGAAATTTCACATGGTCCAACCTTTAGATGAAAAGTATAGACCATCAGTGGCTTCTCTGAGAGAAATGACTAGTTTTCTTTAGGGTCAAACCCTCTAATAGGTTATCCACTTCTCAAGTGCTCATCCATAAATGCACATATGATCACGGATAAATGGGTTTAGTAAGTTTGTATATAGTATATTTATGTGTATGTATAATAACTATATGTTCATGATCTCCTTTTATATAATCAAGAGTGAATTAGGAACATGGGAAAAGTTTAAGAGGGAGGAAACAAAAAATGTAAATATATAACTACTTTTTATAACATGTAAAAAGGGTCAAGATTAAAGTAAACAAAACAAATAACAGCGAAAACAACAAATAATAATAATTTTGTGTTTTTAAAGCCACTCAGAAATGAGAAAGTGGGAAAAATTTCTTTAAGATAGTATGCATAAAGGTGATAAAAAGAAAATGTATAATTTGTCCTATGTTTTATCAAGAGATTATTACCTTTGATTGGGGCCCACATCATTTGTTTAGTCTAGTTTACTATTACTTACACTAAGGTACATAGATTCTAAATCTCTTTTGAGTCAAAAGAGTAAAACATATTGACAAAATTTCCTGAGAAAAAACAGTTCACTTTTCTCTTTTGATATTCAAGTAATCCTTCATAGACAAACATAGAATGATTACTAAAGTATGAAAAATGTATTAGACATATCATGTTTTCTATTATTGTAATCAACAAAATCAAATAATCAAAAATATGAAACAGGGTAAGAATAAGTAATTAAAAGTGTTATACTAATTCATCAAAAGAACAAAAGCCAGAAAACATGAAAGGTTTAGGAGAAGCAACTGCTCGTTTTCCTTTTATTTATATTTTTTCTAAAATTCTTTCAGTTAAAACCATTACGGAAGTGTATTTTGCAGGATGAGTTAAGGCATATATTACTGTGCATTTTTAACAACTGTCTTTAATTCCTTGAACATTTTGTGTGTATTATAACATGTCATAATAATTTTCCTATGGATCTTTGTGATATATTGTTGTAAAAATATAGATATTTGATTGGGAAAGTATGTACCATGAACAGTCTAGAAGTGAACTGGATGAGAGCTGTGTGAACCTACCAGCAAGATACCTAATACAGAAAGGAACAGAATGACATTGATCCAGGAGTTAAAGCAGTGTTTGAAATGCCCCTAGGGGAATGTGTTAGGGGAATTGAGTAGCTCATTATGTTTAAGTTCACAGTCCTCATTGTTAAATAGCATATGGACATAATAATATGTATAACTGCTTGTTTTCTTTGACTACATTTAATCACTCCACCAATTTTGAAAAGATGGCAAATCATTTCCAAGAATATTTTTCTCATGCTAAAGAACAAGGATCCAGATTATACTACATTTTGTTTTTATAATAAAACAACACATTTTTCATATGACCCAATGAAATCAATAAGCTTATATGTTTGTATTTAAATATACTTTTGTATACTTTTTCTCAGGACATATGATAAGCTTTGGGCAAAATAGTGTATGTACTGTCACAGGGAAGGTTTATTTACATTATCAGCCCCAAGTGAATACCACTTAAGTATATTTTTGTGTTATTTTTGGCTTGGTTATGTTCAAATAAACAATTTATGTAGGTGTGTGATTTAATGTGTTCCATAAGGGATTGTGTTGATTTAAAGAGCAAATTTGAGAAAGGTAGAAAAACTGCTTGAGAATAACACCAGTCTGGAAACCTTAGATCTGAGAAGGATTGAAGCAGTAGGTATGGGTGATGGCTCAGTGTTTTGGTTTGGTTGGATTTTGTCTGTAAATTTATCTTGCCATTCATCATCCTGAAGTTATTCCTAAAAATAAACCTCAATGTTTGCTCAGACTCAAGACATAAACAGTTTAGCCTGGATCCCTGGTGAGGTTAGAAAATTATCCACTCTTCCCTTGCACTGCCTTTCAGTCTGATCCTATCATAAAACTGTATTACTAAACAGGTTCTAGGAATAGCAACAAATGAACAACCCTCTGTACTTACTCTTTGCATCATTTAATAACATCACCTCCTCCTTCCATGAAATTCCTTCAGGTATATAAAAATCACATCAAGAATAAATCTATGCCAGCCTGAAGGACCGTGCTGTTGTTACTGAAACTGGACTATTAAAGGGATGGGAAATAGAGCATTTTTTTTATACAGTACATCTTAAAAGTACTGTTTTCTCATTCTAATCTATAACTTTTAGTAAAGGAATTTGTATTTGAAAAGTGATTTGCAATTGGTATAATAGGAATCTAATTACTACCCCTAGTCTGTTATAGAGAAGAAAATAAATCTCACCTCTGAAAACACATTAGCTAGGAAAATATATGACATCTCTTACCAATTTTAGTGGTTACTGAAATGTTACACAATCTAATTAATGATTATACATCTTTTGTATATCTTTAGGCTATAGTAATTTTCAGTCTTCTATTTTAGTTTCACTGAAATATATTACAAAATATGTGTTAGTGGTGTTTAAACTGTGACTATCAGTGAAGACTGTTGATCATAGTTACAACAAATGTAATGTAGCTTTACAGAAATATTGATACCATTTATTTTCATTCATTGCTTCAATCTAGCAGTCTTGTGGGAAAAATTACATTGCCCATTATGCACTATTTAGCATTTTTACAGAGAAAAGAGAATTACCACTAATTAGAGTTTCAGAGTAGTATTGAATAATGTCCTCAATAATATCTTATTTTACATACTCCAAAAGAACTAAAATGAGTTTTGGATAGAGACTAGAATACTTATAAGCACCATAGGTGGCTGAGATTTTAGAAATATTATATAAATAATCAATTAATAAAGGCTCAGTTTGAATCTTTTATATAAAAATTCACAGTAAATGTGTGCATGATCTGAAGTCAACATTCTTAAGTCATCGTGATGGTACAGGTCTATAACTCCAGTACTTGGAAGGTTTTACAAATAAGGATGGTAATAAAATCAAAGTCAAATATATACTATTTTAAGAATTGATTCAGCTGAAAAATGCATTAAGAAAATGTGGCATATATAACACAATGGAATACTCTTCAGCTATTAAAATCAAAGACATCCATTTGCCTCCACTTGATCTTGAGAATATCATCCTGAGTGAGATAGCCCAGTCTCAAAAGAACATGCATGGCATATACTCACAGATGCTTCACTCCACAGACTGAAAGACTCTAATAAGAAAGAAGGCACAAGCAAGAAGAATGCTTTAACTTCACTTAGAAGGAGGAATAAAATAATCATAAGAGGGAGATGGAATGAGGGAACTGGGTAGGAGAGGGGACCGGAGTAGAATGGGTGTAGAATGTAGCTTTACAGAAATATTTCAGGATCAGGTGTTGGGAAGGACAGGATACATGTCCAGATGAACATGAGAATGAACAGAAATCTGTAACTGACAGGGATGGGGAAGTAGTTGACATCTCCAGGAAGACACAGAGATCTGGGATAAAGGAAGTACCCAAGATTCAATGGGGTATCCTTAGCTGTGATTTACATGGGATATGAACCTGAGAGGCCACCTCCTGTGACAGGACACCAAACAACCCATAAAGTTTTCCACTCGAAATTTATCCTGTCTACAAGAAAGGCAGGGATGAGGAATGGAGCAGAGACTGAACGAACAGCCAACTAGTAACCAGCTCAAATTGCTTGTGCATGGAGAGAGGAGTCTAGCATAGCTGTCTCTGAGTGGCTCAAGCCAGCAGCTGATTCATTTGGATGTAGACACCAACAGACCAACAGTAGATTGAGCTTAAGGACTCTTACTGAAGAATAGGAGGAAGCATTTTGGCCTCTAAGGTGATAGAAACTCTACAGGAAGAAAAGCAGAGTCAACTAACCTGCATTCTAGGGGCTGTCAGAAATTAAACTACTAACAGAAGAAAATACAGTAGCTGGACCTAGGCCTCCCCTCACATATGTAGCAGGTGTAAAGCTTGGTTCTCACGTTGGTCCTGAACAATTGGAGCAGGGTCTATATTAAAAGCTGTTGCTTGTACATGAGATATGTTCTTCTAGCAGACCTGCTTTGTCTGGCCTCAGTGGGAGAGGATGCACCTAATATCACAGAGAGTTGATGTGCCAGGGTAAGGGGCTACCCAGTGGTTTCCCCATCCACTCAGAGGAGAAATGGAAAGGGATGGAGAAGGATTGTTGGAAGGGGTGACAAGGAAGGGGACAGTGAGTGGGATGCAAAGTAAGTTAACAAATAATAAATAAATATTAGAATTTAAAAGAAATTACCTCAAAATAATAAAGAAAATAAATCCCAGAAGGAAAGAACAAAACTTTAATATCTTAATAAATTTAAATTTTATTTTAAACTCAATGCAAATGTATTCAGTCAATTCTAAAATTTAGTATTTTAAGATACTTGGACAAATTTTATACATTTCTGTTTATTTTCTCAATATTATACATGGTCTATTATCTACATAATATAATTGGAAAGTTCCCTTAAAAACAAGTGGAGACAAGATCATGCTTCCACTGTTCATTATACTGAATCATGTATAAATATCTTATTGTTTTGTTGTAAAATAGTATTAAATTTTACAAATAGTGGTACATTTTGCTGCCCAAGGCTCAGCTAAGTCACATTATTCTTCTTCCCATGTTTATTATTTTTTTTTTTAGGTTTTATAACAGTAACATTGTCAATATCCATGTATAGTATTTTTTCTTTTTCCAATTTGACTTGATTGCCTTTGAACAGTGAGAAATAACAATGAGCCTGAACCTATAACTTAAGAATATGCTTCCTTCTTCCATCCTGCAACAATGTATTCAAACAGAATATAAATAAAATTAAGACTCCACATAAGTTATTACAGTTGGATTGCAATTAATATTCTGCAGTCATGTCACAAGAAATTGTCTTTTATAATTTTACTGATACATGTTTCATATACCATAATAATTCATAGATTTAATGTATACTGTTTAGTAGTCATTAGTACGTTCATCACTATTTTCAGTATTCATTTAATTTTAGAAAAATTTTATAATCTCACATGGAAATTTTATATTTATTACCAGTTAATCCCATGTCCATTCCCTCCATTAATCTTAACCTCAGCCAACCATTCAATAATTAAATTTCAGCTAAGAGGAATTTGTCTATTATGACATTTATTGTAATTAGGATCATATAATATTGTGGCTTTTTGTTTAAACTAGGTTTTTTCACACAGCATCATATTTCTGTAGTTCATCATGTTGCAATGCATATTACTACCTTATTATTTTTCTCATGAAATAGTATTAAATTGGTTAAATATTTATAGATTTTATTATTCAAGATTCAGCTAATGCACATTTATCTTGTTATCATTGTTTTGATTTTATGAATATTTAGGTTGCTAACATACTATGCAAAGATTTTTCTTTGTAAATGTTTTCATTTTAGGTTTTTAATGTTTAAGAACTTTGTCAAAGTACATGACATGAAACTGAAAATGGATCCCCAGACAGAGTTATTAATTTAACAGGCTGGTAAGCCAAGAACAGGTAAGATTCTGCATAGAGCCTTACCAATCTAAGACAGAAGTGCATTGATTTTGATAATACATATTCCATCACAGGTAAGGAAGGCATTCTTGTCAGAACAATATAAGACAGGCTCAGTCTTATTAATGAAATACAAATGTGGGAGATGTGGAGAGATTTGGGGCTTCCTGACAGGAATCTGACATTGGCCAAGGACAAGGAAATGGGCTGCTTGGCAGGAATATGACATTAGGCTAGAACAAAGAAGTAATTGCAAGCAGGAATCTAAATCCTAGGCTAGAACAAAGAAGTGATTTCAGGCAGGAATCGAAATATTAAGCTAAAACAAAGAAGTAATTACAGGCAGGAATATAAATCTTAGGCTAGAACAAAGAAGTAGGCTTCAGGAATGAAAATGACTTTGGGCTAGGACAGGGAAGTAGGATCGTATATTTTGGTCATCTTGATAAGCCCTTAGAAATAGTGATCATAGGAGTGATTATGGGACTGTTTATCTCCTTGCTTGTTCTTTGACTATCAGTGTTTATTGTCTTGCTTGTTCCTTGACTATTTGCATCTATTGTATTGCTAGGTCCTCAACCTAGAACTGACCTTAACACTTGCATGTAATTAAAATGGTTCAAAATCAAAAAGGAGGAGGAAGGATGGGATAGGGGGTTTATCTGGGGAATACGGAAAGGGGATAACATCTGAAATGTAAATAAATAAAATATCCAATAAGAAAGAATTTCATACAACATATTTTATCATATTTTCTCCTCCTCTAACTCTTCCCAAATAAATGCATGTTTTTTTTCTCTTACAAAAACAAAACCACAAACAAATCACCAGATACAATACACACACACACACACAAACCAATGTGTGTTGGCTAACTACTCCTGAGCATGAGGCTTGCTCTCCAGTGTAGTTGTCATATCCAGTATCATTCCACTAAAGCAAACTGATTCTCCTTCCTCTAACAGTTTTCACTATCAATTGTGAACAACTTCCTAGAAAAGGATGGGGATTTTGCTTAGTTTTCTTCTTCTCTTCTAGATTTTGTATAACTTGAATTTGTACAGATCTAGTGTATGCAGTCCTAGCCTCTCTGATTTTATATGTTTATCTGTTCTGTTTTGTATAGAAAATGCTTTTTCTATGAAGTTGACCATCACTTCTGGCTCTTGCAATATTTTCTCACTATCTTCCACATTCATCACTGAATTTTGAGGGAAAAGATTTGATAAAGATATCCATATAGGGATTAACATTCCAATCTTTCTCATATGCAAGACAGTGCCCATTTATGAATCTCTGTGTTAGCTACTATAAGAGGAAACATCTCTGATGAACATGGCATTGATTTATGGTTATAATAACATTTAAGTATGGGTCATTTTACTTCAATGTTCATTTAGTAAGGTAATAGTAATAGGTTTACTCCTAGATCTTAGAATCTGTCTAGTTTGTGGTTTTTGGCCTTATTAAATATGAGATATGGTTCCTACCATAGGGAGCTTGCCTAAATTTTAATTTAAATATGGCCAGTTATTTCATGATATTTGTGACACCAGTGCACCAGTGGGCATATGTTGCAGGCAGGTTATTATTATAGATCACATGGCTCACAGCTGGTTGAGATAGATAATTACTTTCCTTCTCTGATGGTATGAAAGCATTATCAGACAGCCATTTCCATGTCCTATATTACATGTTTATGGTTACTTCAATAATAGAGCCTTGCCATTGGTTATTTGGAGAATAACTAATAGCATTGACAACAATATAAGGTTTTAGAAACAAATGTTTGCATTTCAGAAAATACCAAAATGAAGAGCTATATTTATGTTGATCTTATACTTAGCACATTCAGGAGCAGCTAAATTGCTTATCAAAGGAATTATACAATTAACATATCTATAGTGATGTGTGAGGGGTTTTGTTTATTCATCTCATCCTTGAAACATTATTTTTGCCTACTATAACTGTATTTTCATTTCTTTAATATTTAGCGATATTAAAGTTTTTAAGGATCTATTTGCTATTTATTTATTGTTGACAAACTGTATATTTAACGATTTGTAATTTCATTACATTATCTTTTGTCATTGAACTATAAATAACTTCTATAAATTTCTTATATATTTTCTCTGAAGCAGATTTTTAATTAGAATGGAATATAATTTATCAAATTTCCATTAATACATATGCTTTGCTTTTTCAAAATTTTATTAATTCTTTGAGAATTTTGTATAATTTTTATCATTTTATCTCTTCCAGAAATTCTCTCAGATACACTCACCTTCATAGTCACAAAAAATTGTGTCAACTTTTGAAATATATTCAAGTCCAATTTATGCCATCCATATATTCTTAGATGTTTGGCTTTGCATTGAAATATGATTGACATGCCACAGGCTACACTCTTAGAGTAAAGCTTTTTTCCTTAAACAAGAATTATGAATTAATTGCAAATATTTTCTTGTCAAGAGGTGAGATTTCATTAATATATCTTTCTTCATGTGTGACTATTTTGGTTTCTGTTTACACAGTATATGTTCAAGTGCCCTATTCTCAGAGTCCATCTCTTGTAAAGATCTGTAATTATTCACCCCAAAGTGGTATAACACACACACACACACACACACACACACACACACACACACACACATATATATAAATTCTTTTGAGAAACATTCACTCTGATTTTTACAGTGGCTACATTTCTACCTACCAGGAAAACATGTAGACCTTTACATAAATCTGTACCACTGTTTAGTTTTGTTTTGTTTTGCTTGTTCAAGACAGGGTTTCTCTGTATAGCACTGGGCAGTGGTGGTGCACGACTTTAATCCCAGCACTTAGGAGACAGAGGCAGGTCGATTTCTGAGTTTGAGGCCAGTCTGTTCTACAGAGTGAGTTCCAGGACAGCCCTGGATATAAACAGAAACCCTGTCTCCAAAAACAATAACAACAAAAAATCTGTACCACTGTTTATCATCATATATTTTTTTTTACTAATGAAATATCAAAGTAGTTTTAACAAGCATTTCCATCTTTGCTAGAGTTGTGAACTTTTTTTCAAAGTTTCTCACCAATTTTTGTTTCTTATTTTGAGATATTTTCTGATTAGTGCTATGCCCAAATTTTGAATTGCCTTTTCACCTTTAATGCTTACTTTTTATTCTTTTATTGGTTTTTTTTATTTTATTTTATTTTTTTTACATTTCAAATGTTAACCATTTTACAGATCTCCTTTGCAGAACCTCTATCCTTTCCCACTACCCTCACCCATGAGGGTACTCCCCCACCTACTCACCTCCACCAGCCTTCCTGGCCTGGCATTCCCCTACACTGGGGCATTGAGTTCCCTCAGCCGCAAGGACTGATCCTCCGACTTATGTCCAACAATGCATCTGCCAAATATGCAGCTGGAGCCATGTGTACTAATTGGTTGGTGGTCCCCCTCAAGCTCCAGGGCGTCTGGTGGTTGACTCTGTTGCTCTCCCCATGGGGATGCAAAACCCATCAGCTCCTTCAGTCCCTTCTCCAACTCCTCCATCTCTCAGTCCAATTGTTGATTGCAAGCATCTCTCTCTGTATTTGTAAGGTGCTCCCAGAGCCCTCAGGAAGCAGCCTTATCAGGCTCCTGTCAGCAAGCACTTCCTGGCATCCCCAAGTTCACTGTATATTTTAGATATTAACCTTCTGTTGTATTTAAAGGTCACCTTGTATACTTTAAAGATGTTTTTATATCAGAATGGAAGTTACAATATGTGATACATTAGGGAATATGTTTTATCTATATTTCCATAGGTAATGAAAGACTATAGATTCCATCAAAACCGATAAAGATCTAATCTGAAAAAAGAGAAGCTTCCACATGAAAGGAAAGAAAAGATTTTAAAAATCCCAGCAGGACAGGTGACAAAGAAGTTTTACACACACACACACACACACACACACACACACACACACACCACACGGACAACACAACAAAGTAACCGCAAATGGTTAGATTGTTTATCTGACTGTCTGATTGCCAGGTTGAAAAATCTTGATGCTGAAATGGATATTTTCTGAAGGACAGATGATCAGGTCTGCAGTTATGGAAGATCATTGCACCACGATATTCTATTCATAAGGACATTCAGACCATTAAATTTGTATTATTGAGGAAAGGAAAAGGAGTTAAAACCAGGAAGATTCCCCATAAACTCTCCCTAAGAGAGCAGCCATGAGGAAACACATGGAACAGAGTAAGCCAGGGTATGGCTCAGATGGTGTGTAAGTATTATCTCTGTGTGTTTTGTCCTGTGGAACTATTCATAAATATCTGTTCTGATCTTGGTCCATATGAAACATCTTTTTATGATAATGAAAATCTAAGAAAACAGTATAAGAATAAATCTCAGAAAAGAGTATAAGTATAGTTGTCATTTTGTGAGAGTTTGCTATGAGAGGATCTTTTTTTTTTTCTTGGTGATACAGAGTTTATTTACCAAGGTGGACCTTAGCACTCATTTGGGGTTGCTGATCCAGCAGATTATAATGACTCAGCAGGAAACTACAAACTCACAGAAACTGTGTTTAGTTTTACCATCAGACTGAAGGAGCCACATAATAAATCTTATACAAAATGAGTTTATCTATAAATACATACGATTTTAAGTGTAGTTGGGTAAACTTTGAATAAATTGTGTTTCTTTAAAATTAAAAAAAAAAGGTCATAATGACTTCCTCCCATTCAGTAGGCTGAGTCTCGATCCAATCATAGTGTAACTTTTAGTTTTTTAAGTTTCCATTTATTTCTGCTGCTATCAATGCCTGCACTATTAGAGTCCTGATAAGATGGTCTTTCTTGTGCCAATAAGTTCATGATTATTCCATGATTTGTCTTTTCTTTTCAGAATGAAGGTACAGGTGTTCTTTTGAGATCCTGATGCATTTGTAGTTGGGTTTTGTATAAACTAGGAGAGGATGAATAAGTGATTTTTCTCTACATGTACCTACCCATTTGAAGCAGCACCATTTCTTGAAGACATTCTCTTTCTCCAAAGTTGATTGTTGAATTCTTTGTCAAAAATTGCATGGTTTTATGAATATGGGCTAATATATCAGTGCTCAATTCTATTTCATTGAACAGCACCTGTTTGTTTGTTTTTGGCCAGTACTGTGTGGACTAATCTCTATAGCTCCATAGTATATGATGATAGCTCCATAGTATACACTGTTACCTCCATTGAACTGTTTTTTGTTTTATTGTTCAAGTGTCTGACTGTTCTATTTTTCTATGTTCCATATGAATGTTAAAATTTTCTTTATAATTTCTGTGATTATATTCTACTGAAAGATTGATAGTGATGGATTGAGTATGTATATTGCTTTTGATAGAATTGGCATTTTTGTAAATATTAATGTTTCCAATTGAAGAATATAAGAGGTCTTTAAATAGTCTAGTACTGACTTTAATTTCCTTTTGTGTCTTATTTTTTTCATCTACAATTATTTCACATTTTTGTCTAGACTTATTTTTATGGTTAGATTTAATTATGGGTTAGATAATTTTTGAGGCTATAGTAGATGACATTGTTTCCCTGGTTTTATCCTCTGTACTTTCATTTGTATACCATTGTATATAAATTTTTGTGTTAATATCTAAATTTTATGTGTTGATTTTATATATTTTTTATTGGAACTTTTATTTACATTTCAGGTGTTTTCCCCTTACCCCCTTTCCCCCTCCCTCCCAGGAACTCCCTATCCCTTCCCCACCTCCTCCTGCCTCTATGATGGTATACCCACACAACCCTCCCCCATACCTCACCTCCCCACCCTCGAATACCCCCCCCATGATGTCCAGCCTTCATGGGACCAAGAATCTCTTCTCCCACTTATATATAGTTCGTTTGCATATATAGCTGGAGCCATGGGTCCCTCCCTAAGTGCTCCCAGGCTGGTGGTTTAGACCCTGGGGGCTCTGGTTGGTTGGTATTGTTGCTCTCCTCATGGGGTCCCGTACCCTTTCTACTCTTCAGTCTTCACTCATCTTCTCTGTTGGGAACACCATGATCAGTTTAATGGTTTGCTGTGACATCTGCCTCTGAATATGTCAAACTCTTGCAGACCTCTAAGGGGACAATTATGTTTAGGCTCCTGTCAGCATGCACCTCCTGACACCCACGTCAGCATCTACCTTTGGTGACTGCACATGGGATGGATACCCAGGCGGAATGGTCTGCAGACAGGCCCTCCTTCAGTTTCTGTCCTGCACTTTGCATCCATATTTGCTCCCTTGATATTTTGTTACTTCTTCTAGAGGGACTGTAGCCACCCCCCACACACTTGGTCTTCATTCTTCATGAGCTTTATGTGGTCTGTGAGTTGAATCTTGGGTGTTTCAAGCTTCTGGGCTAAAGTCCAATAATCAGTGAGTGAATACCATGTATGTTCTTTTGTGATTGGTTTACCTCACTCAGGATGATATTTTCTAGTTCCATCCATTTATATAAGAATTTATCAATTCATTGTTTTAATAGCTGAGTAATATTCCATTGTGTAAATGTACCACATTTTTTGTATCCATTCCTCTGTTGAAGGGATCTGGGTTCTTCCAGTTTCTGGCTATTATAAATAAGCTGCTATGAACATAGTGGAGCATATTTCCTTTTATGTGTTAACTTAAAAACATCTTCTTAGACTTAGAACAATTTTTAAAATCTTAAGCAACTTAAGTTTAATTTTTAGACTATAAATATCTAGTCTTCATTCCTTCAAAGACCTGAAAGCATAAATATTATGTGAGTATGCAAGAATTATACGAACACAGCTTCCAAAAATTAAGAAATCATAGAGATGACTGACAGCCTGTATTCTTTATAACCTTGGAGAATCTATCTTCAGCCTTCTAGCCCAGGACATTTAACAGCCCTTAAGTGAAGCAGGAATTATGAAGGACTAGCTTACTTTGCCTTGGCAGATCATAGCAATATTGACTATATTTCATCTGTCCATTTTGGACAGCATTTTATCTGCAGATAAATTTGGGGCATTTCTTGCCCAGTGGGTATCTTGCTTAATTAAAATAATTATATATTGAGATTGTTGTTTCTTATCATCTTCTTTGAAGTAGAATGAGGAGTATTGTCATCAGATCTATTAATATAGAAATAATTTAAAATGCTATTTTGTGGATCTCTGCTGACTCTGAAGACCAACTATCTATTTAAAGTATTTCTCAATAGTCAAACATTATTTATTCTGGCTACTTACTACATGTAAAAACCAGGATGTATATTTTGTGATAATCCAGACTAATATCTAGCTTGATTATGCGTCTTATAATTGAATATTGTCTTGCATTACTTAATCATCCTAAATAATTTGTTATACTAGCTATTAAAGGGACTGGGACTAAACTTTGTATATTTAAATAAGTTGTATAAGTAAAATGCATATTTAAGAATTGAAACATACCAATATTACGTCATATCAAAATTAAATTTTGTATCAATATTCAAAGATTTATACCAATGAAAACCTTAATCCTATTTCAATATACAAAATTGCTTACCAATGAAAGGAAATATTACATCAATGTTTCATCCATGTATAAAGATATTTACTAATATAAAATTATGGCTATAAGGTATATTTTGGTTTAAGACTAAATAATCCATCGCTATATCCTCCTTTAACTTTTTAGCCCCTACCTTTTTTTCTAAGAAATAGAGAATAATATTGAAGATGAATGGAAACATTGAAATCCCTGAGTATAAATTCCCTATTTTTTTCTTCCCTGTTCCAAATCTGAATTATTAGTAAGTCATCTCCTAAAATGATAAGATATATTTTATTCATAAAATAACTAAATCAGAAATAAGCCAATAAATAAACTATAATAATGTGTTGACAATAGCATAGACATCTATAATACATTTACGATGTGAATGTAGTAATGTTTATGTATCTACAGGGAATGAAAAATATATGGTTACCAACAAAACTTGCAAAAATTAGATCTGACCAGTGTTAACCTCTATCGAGACATTAGTATCTCCCAAAAGCAAATATCCCAGGTGATTCAGTTTCATAGACCAAGTTACTGACTTCTCCAAAAAAAAAAAAAAATGTATACAAATCAACTTCAAAAAGTGCTAGGCCAACCGATCGATCCCATGGAGACTGTTCAGAGAAGATAGACTAGTCATACATGATTGAAACTGGATAAAACACCGAGACTGGGCAATAAATGCAAAACATAGCGTTTTCAGAGTAACCCTCCCCTCCCGGACCCCAAACTGCAATTATTTCACCCAATTCACAGGGAAACTATCAAAAAATGACCTTTGCTTTAATTCCAGAGTTGGGGTGGATACTTTTGGTCTTTTAATAATTATGATTGTTATCATTTAGAGTGGTATGTTGTTTTGCTTCATTGTTGTATTATTGAGAGATATGTAAGTTTGTTTTGGACATAATTATTGTCTTTTGACAAAATTTAAGATTTTGTTTAATTATTATATATTGACAGAAATTTAAGGCTAATTTGTTAAATTATTGGTTGACAATCTTGTACAAAAGCTCTTCATATAAGATATGATAGAAGGTTTAGTTTTTGATTATTTTTTAAAATTTTTAATTAGATATTTTATTTATTTACGTTATAGATAGATGTCATGCCCTTTCCCTACTTCCTCTCACTAGAACCCTCTATCCCATCGTACTCCTCCTTTACGCTTTTATACCATTTTAATTATATGCCATGTATTAAGGACAGTTCTAGGTTGAGGGTCTAGAAATACAATAGATGAAATAGTTAAGGAACAAGCAAGACAATAAAGACAAATAGTCAAAGAAAAAGGAAGACATTAAACCCAATTACATGATACTCCTGTGATCATTGTTTCTAAGGGCTTATCAGGATGACCAAAGTATCTGAGCATACTTCCCTGTCCTAGCCTAAAGGTCATTTTCATGTCTGAAGCCTACTTCCTTGTTTAGTGTAAGATTTAGATTCCTGTCTGAAATTACTTCTTTGTTCTATCCTAATGTCAGATACCTGCCTGAAGTCTACTTCCTTATCCTTGGCCAATGTCATATTCTGCCAAGCAGCCTATTTCCTTGTCTTTGGCCCAGTCAGATTCTTGCCAAGACCCCAAAAGGCTCCTGCATCTGCCCCCCCCCCCTTTTTTTTTTCAATTTCTTAACAAGGACTGAGCCTCTGTCTTAGGTTTGTTCTGACAAGAATGCCTTCCTTACCCAAAAAGAATGTGTATTATCAAAAGCAATGCACTTCCTGTCTTAGACTGGTAAGGCTTGCGCAGAATAACCATACCTGTCCTTGGCTTGCCAGCTGTTAATTTAATAACTGTCTGGTTCTTATAATTGTTTCTATTGTGTATAATTTTTTAAATGTTAGAGAAAAAAGAATTTTTTAAACACAAAGGCCATATTAAGTAGAACTTCTGGTTTCTTTGTAGGTTTAGTTGGGTATTATTGATGTTTCTTCTGGAAAATGTCTAATGAAAGGATTTTTTTTTTTTTTTTTTTTTTTTTTTTTTTTTGCTGAAAACAGACTTTGTAGTGTTTGTCGGGAAAAGCTTCCTAGAAAAATGGAAAGACTATGTTTGGAAAATATTTAAATATTACTCGACAGAGAGTGCATAATACTGTGTAGTATTTGTTCACCTTATAAATCTTTGATAGTCTTCTTTGGGTTTTGTTGATGCTCTGGCATTGGTTTGTCTTGCCTTCTTTGCTAATCGTTGATTGTAGTGACTTTATAGAAAGAAATGCACCAAAGCAATTTCTAGTTGTTTTTTAGTGGCATCTAACTGCTTCAGCAGAGCCTCATGGATACTTCTGAATCAAACTACAATTGCTCATTTGTGAACAGTATTTATGAGTGGAAGGAGTTAGTGCTGCTGTTCATGTGAAGCAAACTGTTTCTATTCTGAAAATAAAGACAGAGATTTCAAAAAGACTATTTCTAACAGGTTTATACCACCTTTTGCCATATTAGCCTTTTCTTTCCACTACTTCTATTGGGGCTTGGCTAGAAGGGAGGTTAAAGAAATTAACTGGAAACTTAATGATTATTTGGAAAGTCAGTTGTGTTGGATGGTGTTTTTGCTGGGGCAAACACATGAAAGAACATTTCACTGAAACAGACACAGGTGAAAGGTTAGGCAGACCATGCTAAAGCACACATATGTGAAAGGATGTTTTGTTAAATAAATACGTGAAAGGACCCATGATCGAAGATGTTGCTAACAACATGCATTCATTAATTGGCTTTTACATTGCATAGTTTAGCTCCTTTTATCAGGACTCCATAGAGAGGAAAAGCACAAAAAAATGTCTAGAGGTATATTGCAGCTTCATGATGAGACAAGACACATGGCAAGGCAAGACCACTGGAGGATGCAATATTTTAGAGAGAGTATAAATAGGACTCCACAGACTGTGATGGGGGGTAGCTTTTCTTGCTTGCATAGCCAAATGCTTGTTGGTCTTGCTTCTTCGCTTATCTTTGCTTCACTGAGAGAGGCACAGCTGAGAACTTCTCGACATTCCATATGATATGAATTTCATCCTGGCTGAATTGTTCCAATTCAGCTGAACCCTGAATTGTTTCTGCTAGGTGTTCCACCACTGCTGCTGTCCTGACAATGCTAAACTTGTATATCCATATCAAGCTGCCACTGCTGAACGTGAAATGAATGATGATTTCCTGACAATAAAGATGGGTTTTTTCAAAAGAACCATTTCTAAACAGGTCTACTTTCCCCATATCCTTTCTTTTCTTCTACCCTCTGGTGGATGTTTGCATAGATAGGGAGGTTAAAGTGTTTAAGAACTATCATTAAAGTAGGTTTTGAGCCGGGCGGTTGGTGGCAACGCCTTTAATCCCAGCCTTGGGAGGCAGAGGCAGGCGGATTTCTGGTTCGAGGCCAGCCTGGTCTACAGAGTGAGTTCCAGGACAGCCAAGGCTACACAGAAAACCCTGTCTCGAAAAACAAAAAAAAAAAAAAAAAAAAGTGGTTTTGAAATAATAAACTTATATGAAAAGTACCCTTATTAAAGTATGTATTGAAAATATAAGGCATAGTTTCCAGATAAGATATCTCCCAAATGCTGGGGTCATTTGTTGCAAGTCATCTCTAACTTCCACTAATAGCCTCTCATAGGCATCTTCACTAATTTCTTAGCTCCAGCTAGTCAGAATTAACAGTTACCAAAAGGTTTCACTTCAGTGTTACCAGTCTCTTGTTAGTCTTGGCTGACTATTCAGCTGGAACTGAACAAAATGACACAATCTCAATTTGAAAAATAGCAAATGGCCACAATGGATTGCCTTTAATTTCCCTCTGAATCATTGTAACACGGGCCTCTCTTTTCTGCACTGGTCTCTGCATTTTATTTTTTCAAGCTCCTCAAGAATTTCCCCTAAGTTCTTAATACTCAAGGCTTTTCTATTCTAACATTTCTCAGTGCTTCCACAATTTTCCCTAAGACATGGTTAAGTCTGTCACATGAATATCACCTTCTGATACCAAGTTGTTTTAGTTATGTTTCAACTGCTGCAATGAAACAACATGGCCAAAGAAGCAAGAGGAGGGGGAAAAAGTTTATCCAGCTTACATGTCTACTTTTTTATTCATACACAAGTCAGGACAGGAATTCAAATAGGTCAGGATCCTGGAGGCAGGAGGTGAATGCAGAGCTATAGAAGGGTCCACATACTGGTTTTTTTCTGTTTGCTTACTCAGCCTTCTTTCTCAGAGAACTCAAACTACCATCACTGCAATGGCACCACTCAATAGTGAGCCTCCTACATTGATCTCTAATTGAGAAAGTACATTAATAGCTGGATCTCATGGAAGCATTTCCTCAACCTGCAGTCCTTCTGCTTTATGACTCTAGCTTGTGTCAAATTGATTTTAAAAAAAGTAAGTACACCTATTTACTGGTAAGTGTTGGAAATTGAAATCATCATGTGTTGGAATTGATCTGTAATTTTTAGATCTAACAGTGTCTCTCCCATCAAATTGGATACACTTATATTTAAGTACACTTATATTTAGTTTTGGATATTAAAGTCCGTGGTTTTTTTCAGGGGGGGGTTGTTATAATTTATATGAAGTGCCCTATCATTATCTGGTCTCACTGTATTTGTCAGTTCTGTGAGTGCTTGTTAGTTCCACATATTTGTAATACCCTTTCCCATACATTTATGTTAAAGTAGTGTCTACTGTTGTGTTGTGATTTCTTTGGAACATCAAAGGGTGGACCCTGTAAAGATGGCTTAGTAGAAAAAAATTTCTTTAATCATATTTTTATATTTATCTATCTATCTATCTATCTATCTATCTATCTATCTATCTATATATTATAAAAAATATATATGCTACATATACTTATGTTTTTTTAAATTTTATAAATATTTATATCTCTCTATCTATCTAGATATAAAAAAATTTATAGTTATCTAACTTGAGGATTATGATCTTTTAGGATTAGAGATATAGATCCCTTTACCCAGGCCCTTCTGGTTTTCCTGTTTTTATAGGGAAATCCAGTGATAGCCTAATAAGCCTGCTTTTTTAACTGACTTATCCTTTCTTCATAACAACTTTTAATGACCTTTTAAAATCTGTGATTTAAGCATTTATCTAAGATACTTTGTAGAGAATTTTCTTTTGTATAGTCTGTTTGTTGACTGAAAATCTTTTGTACCTTGACAGTCCTCTCTTTTTCTAGGTTAGGGGAATTTTTTTCAGTGATTTTACTGGAAGATGTTCTCTAAGTCTTTCCTATGTTATCTTTATATTTGTATGTGTTCATATACATAACTAAATAACTATAAAATAATAACTAAAAATTTTAGTTGTTTTTAATTTTGTCACAAAATTTTTCCATGCTTCATTTATTTTTTTTTAAAACTTTTCTTGACCTTTATTGAGTAATCCAATTTCTCTGCCTATTTGTTCAATCCTTGCTATCTATTTTGAAATGCTCAATTTTTGACTTAAGTTTTTCCATTGATATTTTTACTTGGCTTACTGAGATTTTTCATTTCTATCACGGTTTTTGAATTTAGGATTTCTTTAAAAATTCAAATATTATTTTCATGTCTTTTATTGACTTTATTTTAATCTCTTTTTCTCTTTATCTTCTTTATTTGAACATAGTTTTTTTCTTTCTCTATTAATTCATTTATTTTTATTCACTTTCTATCTTGATCATAGTTCCCCTCTCCTCCCAGAGACCTCCTCAATGCACTACACCTTCCCTAATTCTCATTTCCTTTGTTTCTTAGAAGGGGGAAAACCTATCTCTTGTATCAACCTACCATGGCACCTAGAATCATTGCATTATTAGCATATCCTCTTTCCATGTAGACCAGACAAGTCAACCCATTTCATGGAATAGAATCAATAGGCAAGGTGAAAGTCATGGACAGGCTTTTTCTCCAGTCATTGGGAGATCTGCATGAAGACAAATCTTTCTGTTAAAACAATCTGAAAATTCTCTCCTAGGTCATTTTCAAGAGATGTACATTTCAAATAGATGCCATTAGTACAACATTTGAATTTTTTCAATGGTGCATGTTTATAAAGAAACTATATTTGCCAGATGTGAATGAGATGATCTGTGCTTAAATCTTGTCCAAAATGTTGAATCATAAATAGAAGGAGAGGTCTGAAGGAATCCACTGTGGGGAGCACACTGAAAGCTGTTGGTACCAAAGACAGAAAATAGGGCCAAGAGTGGGTCATGATCCATTGCAAACAGCTGTATGGTGACCAGAATGGAATGACAAATGTGAAGGGAGAAAAAACCTTTGTCTTCAGACTAATTGTTAAGGCTTAAATTGTCCTTGCTGGGGAATGGTCTGAGATATTGTTTGAATCTCAAAGTGTGAAAGGGGAACTAAAAATGGGCAATGATCCCTATCAGACAACCTTTGGTCACTAAAGTGGAACTCATGTACTGGTTGAATAGGTTTTATCAGGGGAAAGAAATAGAAGTGTATGTGAGATCTTAGAATTCCCCAGACAAAGTCAGAGAAAGAGATATTACACTAATGAAAGGAGTTTCCCCGTATTAAGCTGAGCCCAGAGGCTGTCTGGTTATGGGTTACAGTGAACTCTGACCTTACTTAGTAGAGTTTTCTCACATATATGTGCTTCTGGTATTAATTTGAAAATTCAGTAATAAATACTTACCTCTATATGTTCTATTTTTACATTTTAAGTTTAATATACTTATTTTGTATTTTAGTCCCATCATTTGACTTAATTTCTCTATTTTTACCCGTTTTTTGTTACCGTAACTGATTATCTGAGGGTTAGCAATCTACAGAGAAACAAATTTTATTTGAACCATAGTTCTGAATTATATAAGTCTAAGATTCATTGATCCACCTTGTGAAAACATTTACTGGAATAAAATAGTACAAAATAATGAGATAGAAAGTAATAGAGATAAATCATAAATAAGAAATCATCACTGCATTTCAGAAAAGGAATCAATAACTCTTAGGCACAAATAAAACTTGAAATAAACTATCAACAGTTTCTCTACTTTATAGATCTACCTGAAGACCTACCTATCCCTCTCTTGGGCCTATACCCAGAAGGTAATCTACCATGCCACAGGGCCACATGTTCCACTATGTTCATAGCAGCCTTATCTGGGATAGCCAGTAGCTGGAACAACCTAGATACCCCAAAATGGAAGAATAGATACAGAAAATGTGGTTCATTTCCACAATGGAATACTATTCAGCTATTAAGAATGAGGACATCATAAGTTTTATAGGCAAATGAATGGAATAGAAAATACCATCCTGAGTGTCTTAACTCAGATCCAAAAGGACATGCATGGTATGTACTCACTAAAAAGTGGATGGATATTAGCCAAAAAAAAAAAAAAAAAAAATTGTAGAATAACCAGAATAAAATCTACAGAGCTAGAGAAAGTTAACAGGTTGAAGGGCCCAAGTGAGGATATTTCAATCACACTTGAGAGGGAGAAGAAAGCAATCACAGGGGTAGGGGGGCAGGGAGGAGAGAGAAAGAGAGAAGCCTGGGTAGGAGAGGAGACAGAGAGTTGAAAAGAAGAACATGATTAGGTATATAGTTGGGGATCATCAGGAGTGAAATCCTGAGGGCCAGCAGAAAGAATGGAAACAGGCAATTTCTGGAAGGAGGAGGCAGAGGGTGGACCCTCTCGAATGTACTAGAGACCTTGGAGGTGAGAGAGACTCAGGACTCTGAGGGCCAGAGTTTAGATGAAATGCCCAAAATTTGGGAGATGCAGCCTGTAGAGTTCACCTCTAAAGGAAAGACAGGTCATCAAGTAGAGGCACAGGGTTGTATAGGAATTCAGTTAAACTTAAAAATTAACTGCCCCAGGACATATACCAGGAGGAGCACATTCCTTAGAGGACACCTGCTGGATTAACATTCAGAAGAAGAAGAGGGAGGCTGATTAACATTCCTCAGACCACAGGGAAAGGAACCCACCTAAAGTGTGGGGAAGGCCCCTAGCATGTAGATACATTCTGCATGATGGACCAACCCTTACCACTTACAAACAAGGGAGATCTTTGCTACCTGATTCCTCAAAGACCAATCAGTTTAAAAGTCACACTGTTCCACCAATCACATTATTCCTAATCCCTGTTTTTCTAGTCCACCCCCTAAACTGTATAAAAACTGCTCTCAGCTTTAACTCGGGGTTCCTCTTGCCTGTATGTGAGGGAACCCCAGTGTACTGGTTATTATCATTAAACCTCATGGTTTTGCAGTGAATCCTCTCTCCGTTTGTGTTTCTGCAGAAGCCTGTCCCCTGGTTTGGATCTTAGAGTCCAACAGTTGCTATCCCACAGTCAAAAACTCTGACCCAGAATAGTTCCTCTCTAAAAGAACTACAGGGACAAAAATGGAGAAGAGACAGAGGGAAAGGAGTTATGAGGAAAAGGAGGTCCATCAACTGTACCAAATTGGGATCCATTTCAAGGGGAGCTCAAAGGCCTGACATTGTTACTGATGTTATTGTGTGCTCACCGTAAGGAGCTTTGCATGACTGTCCTCTGAGAGGCTCAACAAGCAACCAAAAGAGTCAGATGCAGATACTTACACCCAACAAATAGACAGAAGCCGGGGAATCCTGAGGTTCAATTAGGGAAAGGGTGGAAGCCATGAGTACCAGTAGTTTCAACTATCCTGGCTCCAGGAGACCTCTCAGATACTGACCTACCACCCAGTAGCATACAGAAGCTTATATGAGGCCCCTGACTCATATATATCGGAGGATTGCCTGGTCTGACCTCAGTGAGAGAAGATGCACTTAATCCTCAAGAGACTTGAGACCCCAGGGAGTGGAGATGTCTGCTCAGGTAGAGGGGATAGGAACATCCTCTTGAAGACTGAGGAGGAGGAAGGGGAAGAAAAACTGTTGGAGCATGGACTGGGAGGGGAATAATGACTGGACTGCAGTAAAAAAGATTAAAGAATAATTTAAAAAAGAGACTTCCTTAGTTATGGTTACTTCATAGGTTCCTGGGAGTTCCCCTTGTCTTTGTTTTCTAGCTTATTCCATAGATGCCACAAACCCTATACCAGTTGTCTCTCTCACTACTCTCTCCATTCATCATCTCCTCAACTGATCCCTACTACACTAGTTTTGGCTTTCTTGTCAAGAATCAAACATCCATATGTGTGTGGATTTACTATGATCAAATTCCACTGATTAACCTGTCTGTTTTTATGCTAATATCATGTGGTTTGTTTTATGACAGCTCAGTAGTAAAACTTGATAATCCTCCTAGGAATGAGGAGATAAGGAACCTCAACCAGCCATCACTTGTAACTAGAGAAGTCGTCTAATGGAGGGATTTAGATACCAACCTAGATACAAAATCTTTGACATAAAATTTGTCCTGCCTACAAGATGTGCTGGGACAGGATCCTAGCATAATTTTCATGAGAGAGTTTTCAGTCAGCTACTGATAGAAGCAGATTCAGAGACCCATAGCTAAACATTAAGTGAAGCTTGGGTAATCCTGCACAAGTGAAGAGGAAGATTTAAAGGAATCAGAGAGGTCAAGAACGTCATATGAGAATACAGTGTATCAACTAACCTGAGTCCATAAGGGGCTCACAGAAAGTGAAACACCAACCTGAAAGCCTGAATTGGATGGACCTATACCACTCTGTACATATGTTGCAGTTGTGTACTTTGGTCTTTATGTAGAACTCTAATAGTGGGAGCAAGGGCTGTCTCTATATTGTCTGCATTTGGAATCCTTTACTTCTACTGGCTTGTCTTGTCTAGCCTCAATAGGTGAAGATGTACCTACTCTTACTGCAATTTTATCTAACTAGGCTGGTTGATTTACATGAGAGGACTCCCCTCTTTGGAAGAGAAAGGGATGAAGTGTGCATGGTGGAGGATGAGAAGTGGCAGGGGAGAAGAACTTAGAAGATGGAATAGAAACTGTAGTAAATATGTAAAATAAATAAATAATTAATTAATAAAAAGAAAAACTTCCTTCCTTCTAAGTATGCTATGTTTACATGGAAAACTTTTCATTGTTGAGATAATCAACATCTTTGTTACCTAAATGCTGAGAAATGCTTAGCATTGCTTTATTGCCTCAAATTTGTATATTTACCTATTTATTCAAAGGAACTGATCAAATATTTTTCAATATAAAGTCAATATGTGTCTTTTGAAAACTGTGTACCTAAAAAAATAAGAAACTCAATCTGTTGTTCTAAGATCATAAGAAGTCAAGAAAATAAGTTTAAACCAAACCTCAATATGTCAGTGTTTATGATTAAACAAGAAGTCTTCTTAATACCTGAGCCATTTTTAAATTCCAATGAGTTCAATTAAAACTAATTTTCCTATGGAAATCCAAACTATTTTGAGATTTCAACTTACATCTACTAAAATGGCTAAGATAAGTAAATCAAGTCATAGTTCACATTGACAAGGATATAGAGTAAGGGAAATACTCATCTATTGTTGGTGGGCTTTAATACCTATATAGCCACTATGGTAATCAGTGTTGCAGTTTCTCAAGAAGATAAAAATGCATCTACCTAAAAATCCAGCTAAATAATTCTTGTGTATATATCCAAAAGGTATTTTATTCTGTCATAGGTTTATTTGATCAACATGTTTCTTGCAACATGTTTGTTGTGGCTCTATTCATAATAACCACAGATTGGAAATGGTTAAAAAGTCCCTCAACAGAAGAATAGATAATGAAAATAATGTTTCATTTATACAGTCATATATTAATCATTCCTTTAAACAATAGAATCATGAAATTCTCAAGTAAATAATGAATCTGGGAAAAAATTATCCTGAGTTAAGTGCCCCAGACTCATAAAAACTAATATGGTACATATTCACTCATACAAGAATATTAGCAGTTAATTCAATGATAACCAAGCTACAATCTATGTAACAACAGAGATTAGGTATGAGGGACTAGAAAGTAGAAATAGATATCACTAAGAATGTTAAATACACTATGAATGTATAGGGGGAAGTCTAGAACAAGATGATCAAATGGGAAGGGTGAGTGGGACTGGGGAGGGAATACAGAGAGAGACAGCAATAATTAAGGGTACTTGGGGGGATAGTATGCAAAACTAATACGCTAGGAGCTTCTTAAATTAAGTACCAACATGGATGTGTCTAAATGAAATTTCCAAAGAATGGGGATTCAGAGTGCCAACCGGCCATCTCTAGTCACTAAATGATGAAAAAAGCATCCAGTACTGTGCTTGGGTTACATGTAATTGAGTTGTTGGCCAAAGAAGACGTATGATAATCTGAAAGCAGCCCATGCTGTTGTGAACTACATTGATTGTTCTCTGCAAACTGACAGTACAATTTTATTGATAAAGACAATATCTATGCAACTCAGTGAACATGGAGATGTCAAGCTGTTGCCTATATAAAGTCTTTATCCCTACATTCTAGCATCTTTCATACACAAATATGTATCCTGCAGGCTACAAAAGAGAAACACAAGCACCACACAGCTATAAATCTTTAATCTACCATGTTTTCCTGCCTGCAAGATAGGCAAGGACAATGCTTGCACGAAGTTTATGGGAGTAACCAACTAATATCTGATTTGATATATGGCCTATTCCACAAGATGTAACCAATACTTATCACTTATAACTAGATATCCCAGGGACCTAGAAGAAAACTAAAACTTAATAGTACAGTGTTGTTAACAAAATAAAGGTAACAATAAAATGACTCCTAATTACATCTTCCTATGTTCATAGATAAGTGCTTTGCTCAGCCATCCTCAAAGAACCTTCCTCCTACAGCAGATGGAAAATAATACAAAGATTGGGAAGATGAGTAAGACATTATGCAGACAATGAGAAACCTTGGAACACCCAGTCCTAAATGTGATGTCTAAATTTGAGGCTCAGGTAGCCCTACAAAAGAGGGAGTAGAAAGAGTATAATAGTCAGAAGATATAGAAGACACCAAGAAGAAAATACCCTCAGTGTTAACATAGTCAAAACTCATCTGAACTGATAAAGACTAAGTCAGAATGCACAGGACCTGTATAGCCCTGCATCAGGTTCTCTGTGTATATCTTACAACTTTCAGTTTAGTGTTTTATGTGACTCCAGAGAGTACAAGTGATTGGGTGTCTGGTTATTGAGCTTTCTCTTGTGGATCTTTTACTTCTGATTATTTGTCTTATTACACAGCAATGTGGTAGGTTTTATCCTATCATATTTTATATTGTTATAAATTTATTATTAAAACAATAATTGTTTTTCTTCATCCCATGTTTTTGTTTCATTTATATAGAAATAATAATAGCTTACATATAAGGGAAAAATGACAGAAGTCTCACAATTTGTTCTCTATAACTAGAAAAATTCTTAATATTAGCATAATTTATCAATAACAATGTCCTCATTTGATTGTAGTTAAAACACAACATAAAATGTAACCCATTAACAAATCCTTATGTATGTAATGCTGTTTGTATGCAGGGTGTGATACTGAAAATTATTTCATATTACATTACATTATTTTTCCTGCCTATGTCCATTAAGTCTAAATTCCCCATTTATCTCTCTGCCCATTTGCAGCAATATCTGTCCTTTTGTAACTAGGTCATTTTCATAATTTTATCTCTCACTGAATAAATTTTGTCTTTTGTTTTATTGTTAGAGAAGTTAAAATATGTGATGAATGTGTTTTAAACAAATCTACTTCCCTTTCCCTTCTTTCTGATTCCTGTGTTAACTGTCATTTCTTTCAAAACTCCATGTGTTTTTAAATAAGAGCAACATCAACAACAATAACAAGAACTATAACAACAACAAAAATGACTGGTTGTCCTTTCCTGTAGTGGTCTCCATCTGTTGTAAACAGAAGTCTCTTTGATTAAGGTTAAAAGATTTCAGCACTAGAAGATGCTATTCAAATTTCCACCAGGGGTAGAGTGGAAGGAACCAATAGTCCCATTCGGCAGTAAAATCAAAGATCCATCATAACAATCTTCATGTCATGATAACCCTAGAACTCCAATATTTGCAATGTCACTTTACTAAATGAGCATAATTTCTAACTATATTATAAATATTTTAAAAATAGTTCTTTGAGACTTTTGTGCAATATGTTTTGATCATATTTATGATGCCTTCCAAGATCCAACCATCACTTCAGAGTTCTATATTTATCACAGTATGTTCATTGAATGTTAAAATGAATGGCATTAGATACAAGTATGGAAGAATCTAGAACCTAATAACATATATTGAAAAGCCTAGGAATATCATATTCATATAATCAGCACCAAACTACTGAATCCAAGAAGTTATTCTGTGTTGTATATTTCTCTGACACAAATCACTAATTAGCAAATTGTACTTAGCTTGATAATGTGCTCTGATGTATTACAAAGGATCTTCCATGGTGTATAATTGTAGTGCTGATTCTATTGTTGGAGTGACCATAAATTGGAAATTTTCTGTATTTATCACACCAACCTGAGCCCAGATACAATGTTAGAGATAGAAGAGCTTTTCAGATTAACTCCCACATAACCCAAGATCATAGTCACTGTATTTGATGAGGTATTGAAGAAATCAATGACATAATACTCAACTGGAATTATACCATGACAAATTAATACCTAACATACATTTAAGATTTTCTTTTGAATGATTTTTTTTTTTTTTATTTAAAAGTAGATAACTGATTAACCAGATGCACAAATCTCAACATATGCAGCCAGGACAGGAAGTAAGAAAGAAAACAACCCATTGCCTCATAAATAACATAAAAACTATTAGTACTACTCAGAGTAAAGCACATTAATGAAAGTCTTGGTAATTTAAAAATGAATACTAACAAATATTAAAATTTATCTGCCACTTTGGGCGGTGGTGGCAAACGCCTTTAATCCCAGCTCTTGGGAGGCAGAGGCAGGCAGATTTCTGATTTCCAGGCCAGCCTGGTCTACAAAGTGAGTTCCAGGACATACAGGGCTATATAGAGAAACCCTGTCTCGAAAAAAAATATATATATAATATCTGCCAGAAGACGTAGCCTTAATCTCAAGTCAGTTGGTCTATAATCTACAATTTGAAATAATAGGAAACAAAGATTAAAATATCCACTCAAGAAGAGACAATACTTCCATTCCATAAAATACTATCAGTAATCTAAATCTCGATATCTTCTTCTTATTAATAAAATACAACTTGGATTACTTTGAATAATAAAGACAAGAAACTACCCCAAATCAATATTCCAATACTGTTGCTCTCCAATTAACCTAACTTAGATGATGTATATGACAATGGTTTTATTTTTTTATTTTTCAATTTTTATTTATTTATTTATTTATTTATTTATTTATTTATTTATTTATTTATTGTTTTTCGATATAGGCTTTCTCTGTGTAGCCCTGGCTGTCCTGGAACTCACTCTGTAGACCAGGCTGGCCTCAAACTCAGAAATCTGCCTGCCTCTGCCTCCCAAGTGCTGGGATTAAAGACTTGCGCCACCACTGTCCGGCATGAAAATAGGTTTTTTTTTTTTTTTTTTTTTTTTTTTTTTCTTTTTTTTGGTTTTTTTTTTCGAGACAGGGTTTCTCTGTGTAGTCCGGCTGTCCTGGAACTTGCTCGGTAGACCAGACTGGCCTCGAACTCAGAAATCCGCCTGCCTCTGCCTCCCAAGTGCTGGGATTAAAGGCGTGCGCCACCACCGCCCGGCATGAAAATAGTTTTAAATATCACTAATAAATGTAATTAAGGAGTTCATCGATGATGTGAATAAATGTCATAATGATGACCACATGCAAACACAGTTGACTGAAATATTGGGAATTATTTAAGACATGATAATGAAATTTAATAAAAGTATAGAATGTTTGTAAAGAAGACAAAATGAAATGAATCTAAAATTATTCCACGGGGAATTTTCAACAATAGCTTGAATCACATGGTAGACAG
Organism: Mastomys natalensis; assembly: GCA_021653895.1. Taxonomy (NCBI): domain Eukaryota; kingdom Metazoa; phylum Chordata; class Mammalia; order Rodentia; family Muridae; genus Mastomys; species Mastomys natalensis. The sequence continues at coordinate 185,881 of JAJTUV010003352.1, read as the reverse complement.
ATTGTATCAAAAAGTTGAGATTACTCTACATGCTTTTCATAACTAGAAATTCTTGGCAAGTTCAAGAAAAACAGTAGTGAATTGAAAAAAGAGCATAAAGAATGAAGAAAATATTTATAAAATATATGAAAGTTAAAACATTAGTACATAAATTACAAAATAATTTTCTATGTCACTAAAAATAGCTAATTTTAAAATGAGAAAGGGGGCATGCTGATACATATCTGTTATAATGTACTTAGGGAACAAAGTAGCATAATAATTAGTTCAAAATTATCCTGAGCTACACAGATAGACCCTGTCTCAAAAAAAAAAAAAAAAAATCAAAGAAATATTAAAAAAAAAAGTCTACTAATACAAACATTCAGCTGTTCTTTGATTCAACAAATTGTTATTTGCATGTAATAAAAAGAATATGATTCAAGTCATTTTATGAGATGCACTCTGAAACAGGATAAGTAGATGGTAGATAAAAACCATTATGGATTGTTTGACATCATCTTGAATATATAATTCAAAGTGAATTGTGAACGATATTGTTTTAATTTCTTTTCCCTTGCCATATGTGCTGGTTTTCAACTTTTGAACATCAAGTTTAAAATGATACACTATATGACTGACAAAATATCAAAGTATTTGAACTTAGACTAGGATGGAATAATATTTATTTTAGTAAGAATTCAATGAAATCTACAGAGAAGAATTCAATTACTTAGTAGAAGCACAGTTTTCTACTGAATCATACAGCCTTCTTCCCTAGATCAGATAATGGTTTTGAAAGCTTGTTTTAAATTACTTGTTTAATTGTTTTAATTGCTGTTGGGATTACAAATTGGTACAATCACTCTGGAAATGAATCTGGAGGTTCCTCAGAAAACTGTAAATAGATCTACTTGTTGACTCAGCACTACCACTCTTAGGAATATACCAAAAAGATACCCCACCATGCTACAAGGACACATGTTCCACTATGTTTATAGTGGCCTTATTTGTAATAGCCAGAAGCTGGAAACATGCCGGATGTTCCACGACAGAAGAATGAATACAGAAAATGTGGTTCATTTATACAATGGAATACTACTCATCTATTAAGAACAAGGACATCCTTAGTCTTGGAAGGCAAATGGGTAAAACTAGAAAATATCGTCCTGAGTAAGGTAACTCGGACCCAAAATGACCTGCATGGTATAGTCTCACTAATAAGTGAATATTAGCCAAAACATAAGTACAGAATACCCAAGATACAGTCCACAGATCTCAAAAAGGACAACAATCTGAAGGGCTCAAGTAAGGATGTCTCAGTCCCACTGGGAAAGAAGAATAAAGCAATCACAAATGGGGAGGTAGAAAGGGAGGGACCTGGGACTGAATGTGGATGGGGATAGGGGGTGACCTGATCTGATACTGGGTGAGGAAATGTACTGAAGCCCTGAAGGCGAGCAGAAAGAATGGAAACAGGCAACCCAGGGAGATAGAAGGTTGAGTGGACCCTCCAGAATGCACCAAAGACCTGGGAGGTGAGAGACTCACAGGACTCAAAGGGAAGAACCTTAGTAAAAATGCCTCAACAATAGGGAAAAGGGAACTTATAGAGCCCATATCCAGCAGATCAAATGAGTGAGGGTGTTGCCATCCCACAGTCAAAACTCTGACCCATATTTTTTACTGTTTGAAAGAACTACACAATGGAAATTGAGATAAGCCTGAGGAAAAGATGGCTTAAAGGCCCAAAGTGGAATCCAGCTCAAGGGGAGGTCACAAGGCCTGACACTAGTACTGAGGGTATGGAACACTCACAAAAAGGGACCTATCATAAATGCCCTTTGGAAGACCCAACAAGCAGCTGAAAGGGTCAGATGCAGATATCTGTACCCAACCAATGGACAGAAGCTGCTGATCCCTGTGGTTGAATTAGGGAAAGGCTGAAAGAATCTGAGAAGAGTGACCCTGAAAAAGGACCAGCAGTCTCAATTAATCTGGACCCCTGGGATTTCTCAAATACTTCACCACCAAAACGTCAACAAACACCAGTTGATATGGGGCCCCCAACACATATACAGTAGAGGACAGCTGGGTCTGTGTTCAATCAGAGATGATGTACCTAACCCTCAAGAAACTGGAGGCCCCAGGGAGTTTAGAAGTCAGAAGGGTTGTGGGATGGGGAGTGTTGACAGCCTTGTGGAGACAGAAGGGTGGGTGGGAAGTATGGGAGGTTGAACAGTTGGCTGGTGGATGGGGAAATAAAATCTGGAGTGTAAAAATTAAATGAATAAAAATTTAAAAACTATATTTTTGTGATAAAACATTCTGACCAAAGTTAACCTGAAGAGGAAAGAGATTCTATGAGTTACACTTCTGGATTATATTGCATCATTAAGGGAAGCTAAAATAGGGACTCCAGACTAGCCCAGAACTTTTAGACAGGACCTGAAGCAGAAGCCATGGAAGAATGCTGCTTAAGGGCTTTCTCCCCAGGCTGTCTCAGACTGATTCCCTTTTGTACTAAATTAAATATTAGTTAATTTGTTTAACTAGTTTTCTGTGTATTCATGTATTATATACATGTTTGTGGAGATTTTGGAGGTCAAAAGAGGAGTTAGAATCCCTGGAAGTGTAATTATAGACAACAGTGAGCTACCACATTCTGACAACTGGACCTGAGTACTGCAGGACTAGTAAGTACTCAACTTCTAAGCATCTGTCCATCCCCATGCCTACTTTCTTATACAACCCATGAATTCCTGCTCAGCAGTAGCACTTCCCACAGTGGGCTGAGCCTTATCAAACTAATCACTAATCAGAAAATGTCCCATAGACTTGCCTACAGGTCAAGATATTGGAAGCATTTCCTCCACTATGGTTTCCTCTTCCCACGTAAATTTAGTTTGTGTCAAGTTGACAGAAATCTAACCAACACTGGAGTCTAGGCTTTTTTTTTTTAATAGACTGAAATAATAAAGTTTAATATTTAATAATTTATATTTAATAATTGAATTTAATGTTTTTGTCAGCTTAAGTAGTCAATAAGTAGCAAGTTGTTAATTAAATAACTTCTGTATGATAACATTAAAACACTGGTTGCTGTTTAATAAGGAAGAATTCCACTCCTTGCTCCATCATATTCCCTTCCCGATTTCACCTTTTTTCTTCTTGTTCTTCTTCTTGTTCCTTTTGTTCTTGTTCTTCTTGTTCTTCTTGTTCTCCTCCTCCTCTGCCTCCTCCTCCTCCTCTTCTTCCTCCTCCTCTTTAGATACCAACTTGCATTCTAATTAGAAAGGTTGTGAATTTGGGTACATAAAAAGGTGGAAAGGATCTGAGAATATTTGGAGATGGCTAAACACAATCAAAATATATTGCTAGGAAAGATCTATTTTCTAGTAAAAATTGAAAAAAAAATAAAAAGCATTACACACAAATTTTTTTCTCCTTACTAATTGGAGTATAATAAATAAACTAAGCCAGATGCTTGACTAAACTAAATGTATGTGCACCTAAATTTTTTTATAGAAACAATTTAATAAGATAGATTATTATATCACCCTTATCATCTTGCATAATATTTGTTAACTTAAATCATCATTGTCCACCAAGGAATACTTGCTAATATTTGCATACATTTTGCTTATGGTGCTATAGGAAGTTCCCACTGGGTACAACCCACCCTGGCACCTCAAGTCACACATTCTCTCCCACTGAGGCCAGACAAGGCCAGCCCAGTTAGAGGAAAAGTGTCCACAGGTAGGCAACAGAGGCAGTGTAAGTCCCTTAATAGTCTTTGTGGGACTCACATGAAGACCAAACCACCACTCCTCTACATGTATGTAGGAGGCCTCAATCCAGTCCTTGTATGGTGTTTAGTTGTGATCACTCTCTGGGAGCCCCCAATTTTCCAGGTTAGTTGATGTTATTGTTCTTCTTGCAGAGCCCTTATCCTCTCCGTGTTCCTCCATCCTTCTCAAACTCTTCCACAAGACTTCCTGAGCTTGGTCTACTGTTTGGATATATCTCTGCATCTGTTTAGGTTGGCTGTTTGGTGGAGCCTCTCAGAGGACAATTATACTAGGTTCCTGGCTGTGAATCCAGGCAGACCAATACAAACATACCCTGAGGCTTAAAGGTAGTTGAAGGATTAAGGCAGTTCTGCAGTGTGTCTCTATTTGTAGGACCAGCTCCGGGCCGCCTCTTGAAGGCGGTGCAAAACGACAGCTGCCTCTGCCCGTGAGCGGTCAGGAGAGATAGAGTGCTGGCAGGGGAAGTCTGGCCGCTGCCTGCCGCCTCTGCCACTAGCGGTGGCTGCGGAGAGAGGAAAAGTGCTACAGCTCCTTGAAAAGTGTTACAGCTCTGCTCTTTGAAGTGCCTCGGCCAGGCCCTATATACAGTTTGAGGTGGATTAAGGTCGGGCTGCAGGTAACCCCTTATTGGCTTGGACTGAGAAGCTTGGGAATGTATCATCTGCATGGTGACCGGTGACCAGGAACCTCTCTGTGGAGGGAATGTGGAGGGCTGAAGCTGGGGAAGCCAGGCCTGGGAAGAACGGGAACACCTTCCATCCCAGAGGATATATCCAGGGTGCCGGGGTTCTGAAAGTTCTTTCAACCAGGCGCCTGACTTTCCACAGCTCGCTGCCCCACACCTATTAATCTTCTGAGAATAGCTTGGCACATTTACCACCAAATTTGCAGGGATTGTGACTGCATCCATCTATGTCTGTCTCACATAGGGCACCTGTGTATCCAGGTCAGGAGACAAATATATTTATCTACAGAGTCTTTAAATGTTGTACAATTGTGATAAGGTTTTAATCAACCAAGAGGGGCCATAGTCTTATGGTGTGTTAATGTGAATCTACAACCATTGTGGTTATTATAATATTTGGTTCCTTTATCCACACATAGATGGCATGGAGACACACATTTCTTATTGGTACATCATTAATGCTGAGTTCAAAGTGGCCCTCAAGGAATCCAGGTCACTGATGTAAGTCCCAAGAACATCTTGACATGTGGCACCATGTAGATTGGGCTGGGATCCAGCTCACAGTTCACACCAGAATATCCTTAAGGACCAACACACATATATCTTCCTATCTCATTGAGTCATACAGCCTCATTCATTAAAGGATCAGAAACACATTCATCCACTTCCAAGTCACAATGCCTGCCTTGGTATCCAGGAATAGAGAAGTAAGTGAAGCCATGGAATCTATCTTGGCACACAGCCCTATTATGTTAGGGGTTTTGAAACACACTTATTTTGATCAGTCTCACAGAAACTTCCAGCATATCCAGCAGGAAAGATACAAACAGGGTGTTCAGGGTCTTCATGGCAAGTATGTCTATGCTGATAGGCATTCCCTCCACAGGAATTAGTGACAGTTTCACAGGTCAACTCTCTGTAGGCAGGAGGACATTGGCATAGGAAGCCTCTTTCTCCTGAAGAATTAAAACAAGTGGAAATTCCTTAACAGGGAAGAGAGAATCAAGGGTCTTTCAGCTTTTCATAGTCATTGTGTACATTATTGGATATGTCTAAGCAACAATTGTTATGTTGTGGCAAAACCTTTGTCCATAGATTAATTTAGCAAGAATTTAACAGACACCTTGAATTGGATTTATTGCAAAATGAATCCTGACACCTCGAGTCATTGCAGGACTAGGTACATCTTCTCCCACTGAGGCCTGTTGAAACAGTCAGGTTTGGAAGGCAACAGAGTCAGGTAAATCTTCACTTGATGGTAGACCCACATGAAGATAGAGTTGCACATCTGCTACATATGTGTTTTGGGGTCTCCATTCAGCCTGTGTGTTCTCCTTGGATGGTTCTCTGAGAACACCCAGAGGTCCAGGTTAGTCTTTCTGTGGAGTTCGTATCCCCCTTCAGGACACTTAATCCTTCCGCAGCTCTTCCATAAGACTCCCAGAATCTGTCTGACGTTTGGCTTTGTGTCTTTTCATTTGTTTCAGTCAGCTGCAGGATGAAGCCTCTCAGAGGACAGCTATGCTAAGATCTTGTCTGCAAGCATAAAAGAGTATCATTAATTGTGTCTGGGATTGGTTCTTACACACAGGATGAATTTCAAGTTCACAGAGATAGTGATCAGACTGAAACACTGAGGTCTCCTTTCAGAGAGACAACTACAGTATATGACTTTTTTAAACTTCTGGAGTGGTGTGACATAGTAATATTCTTAAATTATGAAGTAAATAAAAAAGAATGCCATCATTTCTCTTCTATCAAAATCTGTGCATATTAGTCCTGGATTTGTATCTTAACCTAATGAAAATTGATGAAATCAGTTTCACTGATTTCACTCTTTCACCCTCTTTCACTGCCTTCTGTGTTTTTTGGAAAAGGGTTTCACAATATATCTTCTTTGAAATGAAAAGTTATATGTAGACCAGGCTAGTCTGAAATTTATAGATACCTTCCACCTTCCTCTCCTTCTCAAGTGCTTGGATTAAAGACCTGTGATACCAGACCCAGCTGAAACATTTTTCTATGATTCAATCACTGTTTTATCCCTCCAGGGGGCATACAAATTACATGGTTCTCATCTCTCTTCCCACTCTCTCTCCTGCTGCTCCTCTTACTCATCCACACATTTCTAGGCGAAATGTTTCTACTTTTGACACTGAATCATGGCTTCAAGTAGTGTTTCATTGTTAACACATAAAAATAAAAATTGCCTTAAGAACCAATGAGTCTGCTAATTCAGCATCTATTTGTTAAGCAAATTCAAAGAAAGTGGTTGAAAACTTGTGAAAATTATATTCTACCTGAAATGTATCTGTAGCTCAAATGTAACTTTTGTGAACATTATGACTATGCACTACATTTTTAACATTTCCACTAAATCCCAGCACTTGGGAGGCAGAGGCAGGCAGATTTCTAAGTTCGAGGCCAGCCTGGTCTACAGAGTGAGTTCCAGGACAACCAGGGCTAAACAGAGAAACCCTGTCTCTAAAAACCAAAAAAAAAAAAAAAAAACCAAAAAAAAAAACCCAAAAACATTTCCACTAGAGAAAATTAAGATACTTATCACTAAATTCACTTTGTAACATAAATTGGATAAATTGGAATTTGAAAGTGTGTCTAGATAAGCAAATATTCTGTGTCATCCATATTGGCTTTAACAAATCTAAATACATTTTATAACTCTATTTATATAAGAAGCAATATCCATTTTCTACTCAATGTTAACTGTAGGAAATACAAAAGCATTTTCTACCACTATCTTATTGCTTCAAAAACCATTCCCCAAGGTTTTCAAAGGAAAGGAATGTTTTCACAGTAATTGGATGGTCTGTGACAACGTTATAATTTCTTTATTAATTATGATTTCTAATGTAGAAAAAAAGAAATCTTCATGTGTTTGAATTCAGTTGCTTTGCCAAAGTTAATTACTCCTCAAGAGATACCAACCTTGGGATGTTCTGGGAGTGTGAAAAGAACAACTGCTGACTTTAGTATCTTATTTTCCAGTGAGTTAACATTTTTCATGTAATTAGCCCCAGTGTTCCTTTTAGATTAACAGATCAACAAATAATATGTTATGTTTTAAAAGCAAATAACAAGAAAGTGGGACTGTAACAAGAAGACACATTTAAAGGGCATGGACTCATTAGAACAAAAATATTTAAACAATAGTTCTAGTTTAACCTTTAAAAATGTATATTTACCTTTGAATTCATTACCCAAAATGCATAGAGCAACAAGGGTAATATGCTCTAGCTTGATATTTGTTTAAGGCAACTTAGTGACATATTAATAAAGATAATTTTCGGTTATTTTTAAGAATTTATTTACACATAAGACACTATATAATAATATAATTTTAAATGATTACTATATTAATTGTACATCTTATAATAAATATTACGATGAGAATACTCTAAAATATAGTACAAGGGACTTCCAAAACATTTACTCCTCTAACCTGAATTTTAGATGTACAACCTTACTCATTATTATAAAATGTAAATATGCCATTATTATCCATTTACACTTTGATGTATGTCTAGAGCTTTTCAGTGAATTCCATATAAGTAGAAGGAACTAGGTACATGTTTTCCCTAGTTAGGAGGTCAGATTGCCTGCCTGGGCACTTTTCAGTTTATCTTATGTTTGAAAAGTTATAGCAACTGACTACATGACTAAGCTCACAACTCTGACCTGGGGAAGGGAATCTTGAGACCAGGAGGTTGTGTAGTTAGTGGTGGGGGATATAGTTAAGAAATTGAACAGATTGTACTTAACAAATGAGAAAATGTATCAAAATTTGAGGCAGAGAAATGTAATTAAAAATATAAAAATCCCTGTTTTCCACCAAGTTGGTGTGCCAAACAGTTTTTTCTCCAGGCTGAAGCCAATCTTCTTTAAAGCTGAAAATAAATTCAACTCACTTTCACTACTCAGAGATTCTGGTATTTTTATTATGAATCACTATTTCTCAAAATTTGTGAGAAACTTTCATAATTTAGAACTAATACCGTACAGTCTTCTTCAGAAATAATTCAACCAATTTACCCTTTAAAACAATCATGATTTTAATTTAAAATCACTAAAAGAATAGATCCATTTGACATGATTTTTATTTACAGAAGCATACGATAATCTGAATATTAAATATCTCCTTCCAAAAAGCTAATGTGCTAATATTTTGGTCCAGAGCTGGAAATGCATATTAAGAAGTGCTTGAATTAAGAAAGTTCTAAGTTCATCAATATATCAATTCTTGATATAATGAATCTAGAACTCAATGAGATATTAGAAAATAAGATTTTGATATAGGCCATAGGTGACATAGGTATGCATTATAAAGACGTATGTCATTCCTAGATTCATTCTGTGTCTCTGCTCCTGACCTCCATGAAATTTAAAACTCTAATGTTCTTTGCTCACCAGTGTCTTCTGATTCAACTGAGTCAAAAAGTGATAAATCTAGCTAGCTCTACAGAAATACCACAGAAACTTTAAAATCAAAATTTCCTCCTTTAATTTGGTTTTGATAGCTTCTCATCACAATGGAAATGCTTTTATAAGGAACCCATGCAATTAATTTATTTTAAGTTATTACTACTAGAGGAAAACCATGCCATACCTAAAACTGTGTTTCGCTTAATTGGCTGATGACACATATCCTGATAAAGTTTCAACATTAAGCAGATTGCTAACAATAGTAATAAAACCAAGGTAAAACAGCTGAGATTAGATACGAAACATTTGAATATAAAATATATTTTTATATGTAGTATGTTTAATTAACTCAAATTTGGAGTAGAAGTGACACAGAGAGTCATAGTTTAGGGTTAAACTAATAAAAAATATCAAGTAATTCATTTCTGTGTCTTCAATTCTTTTCCATTGATCTACTTGCCAGTCTGTACCAATACCCTGAGTTTTTTAATCACTATTGCTCAGTAGTATAGCTTGAGGACAGGGATGGTATTTCCCCAGAAGTTCCTTTATTGTTGAGAATAGTTTTTGCTATTCTGGATTTTTTGTTATTCCAGATAAATTTGAGAATTGTTCTTTCTATCTCTGTGAAGAATTGTGTTTGAATTTTGAAGGGGATTGTATTGAATCTGTAGATTGCTTTTGGTAAAACTGCCATTTTTACTATGTAAATCATGCTAATCCATTATTATCTTCTGAGATCTTCTTCAATTTCTTTCTTCAGAGACTGGAAGTTCTTGTCATACTTGCTTGGTTAGAGTCAAACAAAGATAATTTATATTATGTTAGGATTGTGAAGGGTGTCATTTCCCTAATTTTTTTCTCAGTCTGTTTACCCTTTGAGTAGAAGAAAGCTACTGATTTTGTTTGTGTTAATTTTATATTCAGCCAGCCGGGCGGTGGTGGCACACGCCTTTAATCCCAGCACTTGGGAGGCAGAGGCAGGCGGATTTCTGAGTTCGAGGCCAGCCTGGTCTACAGAGCGAGTTCCAGGGCAGCCAGGACTACACAATAGTAATAAAACCAAGGTAAAACAGCTGAGATTAGATATGAAACATTTGAATATAAAATATATTTTGTCTCGAAAAAACAAAAAAAACAAAAAAAAAAATTATATTCAGCCACTTTGCTGAAGTTGTTTATCAGCTGTAGGAGTTCTCTCACAGATTTTTTTGGGGTTACTTATGCATACTATCATATCATTTGCAAATAGTGATATCTTCACTTCCTTTTTTCCAATTTGTATCCCTTTCATCTCCTTTTGTTGTCTAATTGCTCTGGCTAGGACTTCGAGTACTATATTGAATAGTTAGGAGGAGGGTGGGCAGCTTTGTCTTGTCCCTGATTTTAGTGGAATTGTTTCAAGTTTGTCTCCATTTAGTTTAATGTTGGCTATTGGTATGCTGTATATTGCTTTTATTTTGTTTAAGTATGGACCTCAAATTCCTGATCTCTTCAATACTTTTAACATGAAGGGGTGTTGTATTTTGTCAAAGGTTTTTTTCATCATCTAATGAGATGATCATATGGTTTTTTATTCCTTTGAGTTTGTTTGTAATTTGGATTATATTTAAGGTGAAATAATAATATCTGGGATATGTAATTACTGGGAGATAAGGGCAGATCCTTTCTCATCAAACAGCAAATGATAATCAGATTGTAAAACTGCTTCACTCTTGACATTCCAGAAAGAACAGATAAGTGAGCTTTTTAAACCCAGGGACAGATAGATTTAGAAGATTTTAACAGTCAATCATCTTCAACTGACTGAGGGCAACTCCTGAAAACCTATTCAAACATCAACAAAACAGAATTTCTAATAATTGAACTCTAATGCTTATACAAGTGGTCAGCCACCTGACAAGTTGGGAAAAAAAGAGACAGACTCAACCACCCATTAAACAAAACAAAACAAAACAAGATTTCCATATTAAGAAACATTACCAGAAACATAAGTTTAAATATCTATAGCACAATCCCAAAATACATGAAGTAATAGTCAATACTATGAGTCTTTAATAAAAAATTATAGTCTAACTGTAATTTTCCTCAAGAAAAGTAGTTTAGATGCCATAAAAGATAATTTCAAAATATCTAAAAAACATGAATAAGGATTGAAGAAATGATATGAATAAATGCTGTAATGAAGACTGTGAACCCACATACACACACAAACCAGATTAATTAAACAATGAAAACTAATTAAGATTTGAAAATACAATTTAATAAAGAGGGAAATGAAATAAAATTTGAAATATTAAGGGAAAATGGAGGAGGGAGATGAGGAGTCAAAGAAAGAAGGAAAATAAAACAAAAAATCTATTCATCTCTCCTGCTACAACAAGGCCAAACCTAACAATAATAAAAATAGAAGAAGATTCCCAGCACAAAAGACCCCCAAAATATCTTCAACAAAATCAGAGAAAAACTTTCCTGACAAAGTAAAAGTTATCTATAAATGTACAAGAAGCTTACAGAACACCAAATATATTAGACCAGAAAAGTAAATCCTCCCAACACACAATAATCAAAATAATAAATGTTCAGAACAAACAAAGAATACTAAAATCTGAAAGGGAAATAAAAGTCAAGTAAGATATAAAGACAGGCATAACAGAATTACAACTGTCTTTACAACAAAGACTCAAAAAAAAAAAAACAGTCAAACAAACAAAAAATCAAAACAAAACAAATCAAAACCCCAAAAACCAGAAGAGCCTGGGAAGATTTACTGAAGACCCTAAGAGACCACAGATCGAAGCCAAGACTAATATACCCAGAAAAACTTCCAATAAATAATTTTACACTAGTAAAATTGAGAGACAAGAAACACAAACACACACACACACATTCACACACACATTCACACACACACACACACACACACACACACATACACTGTACAAATACCACCATCAAAATACCCAGAATTAATAATTGGTGGTCATCAATATTTCACAACATCAATGGACTCTGTTTCCCAATAAAAAGCACAAGCAAACAGAACAGATGCTTAAACAGAATCAGTCATTCTCATCTGCAAAAATGAGATACCTCAGCAACAAAGAGAGATATTACTTCAGAACAAAGAGCTAGAAAAAAATTCTAAACAAAGGTTCCAAAAAAGTAAACTGGTATTATCCTTCTAATATCTAATAAAAAAAAACTTCCATACAAATTAATCAAAAGAAATGGGAAAAGACAATTCATAATCATCAAAGGAAAGTTTCACCAAAGTGATATCTCAATTCTGAACATCTATGCCCCACAAATGGAAGGACAACCACATTCATAAAAAAAAAACTACTGAAACACAAATCACATCAAATCATACATATTAAAAGTTTAAGTCCTCAACACGCAACTCTTATCAATGGACAGGCCATAAAGAAAAAAATTAAACAGAAAAATTAATTAATTCAATGAAATTAAATGGAATTGAATAGAATTCATTGAAAATGATGGTCCAACATACCCAAACTTACAGGATAATCTGAAAGTAGTACTCAAAGGAAAATTCATAGCACAAAGTGTGTTCATAAATGAACTGGAGAAATTTCATATTATCAAGTTAACAATACAACTGAAATCTGTAGAACAAAAAGGAGCAAACACTCATCAAAACCCAAAGGACACTGGACACCCAGTAGCTCTATCATGCCTAGGATTAGAGGTGAGGAGGGCATGACATCCCCCCTGCCCCAACAGGGAATAATTGGGACCCTCTGGAACCCAGGAACTCCCTTATGGCCAGTGGCTCAGGATACTTATGGTTTGCCCTGGTGCCCTGAGCAATCCTAGGGAACCACTCTGCAGCCAATCCGCCAAAACCCAGAAGAGGCTGGACTCCCAAGAGCTCTAACACACACAGGATCATATGTGAGGAGGATCTGACAAAGCCCTCAACCCCTGTAAACAGGGAGTAACTGGGACCCATGGGGACCCAGGATCTCCCTCACTGGCTTGGGATCCTTCCAGTCTGTGCCCGTGCCGTGAGCAGTCATAGGGTGCCAGCTCTGCACCCAGTCCCCCAAAACCCAAAGGAGCCTGGACTCCCAGGGGCTATGAAACACCTACGAACATGGGATAATAGGATCACAGGGTCTCAGGAGCTTGGTCACATCAGGATTTCAGGATCCCAGAAACAGCCTGAATCCCAGAATCTCTTACACCCAGGATCACAGGATCACAGAGACAGCTGGACTCCTAGGAGTTTCTGACACAAGCAAGATAACAGGACAGACATGCTCCAGTCACAGACAGTGAGTGCAGGTAGCACTAGAGATAACCAGATGGCTAAAGGCAAGCACAAGAGCATAAGAAATAAAAACCAATGTTACTTGACATTATCAGAACCTTTTTCCCCCACCATAGCAAGTCCTGAATACCCCATGACACAGGAAAAGCAAGACTCAGATTTAAAATCACTTCTCTTGTTGATGATAGAGGACTTTAAGGAAGACATAAATAACTTCCTCAAAGAAATACAAGAGAACACAGGAAAACAGGTAGAAACCCTTAAAGAGGTAACACAAAAGTTCCTTAAAGAATTACAAAAAACCCACAACTAAACAGCTGAAGGAATTATACGAAACAATTCAAGACATAAAAATGGAAGTAGAATCATAAAGAAATCAGAAAGGGAGACTACCCTAGAGATAGAAAACCTAGGAAAGTGTTCTGGAGTCATTGATACAAGCATCACCAACAGAATACAAGATATAGAAGAGAGAATCTCAGGTGAAGAAGATACCATAATAAAACACTGACAGAATTTTCAAAGAAAATGTAAAATGCAAAAGAGCTCCTAACCCAAAACATCCTGGAAATCCAGGACACAATGAGAAGACCTAACCTAAGGGTAATAGGTATAGAAGAGAGTGAAGATTCCCACCTTAAAGGACCAGTAAATATCTTAAAGAAAATTATAGAAGAAATGCCTATCCTAAAGAGATGCCTATGTAGAGAAGCACCTAAAGAAGTGTTCACCATCCCTAGTCATCAAGGCAATGCAAATGAAAACAACACTGAGATTCCACCTCACACCAGTCAGAAAGGCTAAGATCCAAAACCCAGGTGACAGCAGATGTTGTCAAGGATGTGGAGAAAGAGGAACACTTCTCCATTGACGGTGGGATTGCAAGATGGTGCAACCACTATGGAAAGCAGTCTGGTGGTTCCTGAGAAAATTGAACATAGTGTTACCAGAGGACCCAGCTATACCACTCTTGGGCATATACCCAGAAGATATTTCAACATACAACAGGGCCACATGCTCCACTATGTTCATAATGGCCTTATTTATAATAGCCAGAAGCTGGAAAGAACCCATATGTCCTTCAAAAGAAGAATGGATACAGAAAATGTGGTACATTTACACAATGGAGTACTACTCAGCTATTAAAAACAAGGAGTTCATGAAATTCTTAGGCAAATGGATGGAGCTAGAAAATATCATCCTGAGTGAAGTGACCCAATCATGAAAGAACACAAGTGGTATGCGCTCACTGATAAGTGGATATTAGCCCCAAAGCACACGATACCTAAAATGCAAAGCATAGACCTCTCGAAACTCAAGAAGAAGAAGGAAGACCAAAGTATGGGTGTTTTTGTCCTTTTTAGAAGGAGTATCAAAAGATTCAACCAGAGCTCCCAGGGTCTAAACCTCCAGCCTGAGAACAGGTAATTGAGGGTGGCCTTGTCAGGCATCAGTGGAATTGGAGGACCATGGTCCCCAAAAGTTTGAATTCCCTAGTGTTGGGGAATCTGAGAGCAGGGATATTGGTTTGGGAGGATGTTCGGAGCATACCCTTATAAAAATAGGAGGAGGGGGTATGGGATAAGGGGTTTAGGAGGAGAATGGGAGGGGAGATAACATTGAACTCTCTAAAACTGAAAGCTCATGGCAAATCTGCTGCTGACTGCCTCTGGCATCTCTGTGACCAATAAAAACTATGCCATAGCTATGTGGAAGGACACTCTTACCCTTAAATGGAATGGCCCAGACCCAGTCCTCATATGGGGCCAAGGACTGATATGCCTGTTTGATACCTCAGAAGGCATAGCTAAATGGCTGCCAAAAGTTTAATGGAATAAATAGATACCCTCACAAAGCTAGGCCTAACTATAAATAAGATAAATAACAAATGACATCCAGGGAAGAGAAATCTCCCTGAGAATTCCCTTCTTTTTCATTTCCAGGTAAAAATGAAACACCCGTGATGTCTGCTGGTAGAAGTTCTAATCCTGATGCTGGCCTCCAGACTTATACTACTCAGACCTTTGATGGGCCATTGACAAGGACACTAAACAGTTAGACTTGATTTACTCTTTTACAATAGAAAAGACTGTGTACAACTCTTTACTCCGTACAGCCCTTAAAGAAGAATGTTGCCCTTACATAGACAAGACAGGGATGGTTAACGAGAACATGAAAAAGGCCAGAGAAGGCCCTGAGAAAAAAACAGAGAGAGAAAGAGAAGGATGAGAGTTGGTACAAGGATTGGTTTGCAACCTCTCCATGGTTGTCAATCCCACTTCCTCCTATCTTGGGACCATTAATTGGGTCATTTTTGCTGATTTCTTTTGGTCCCTGGGCCATAAATAGACTGACTAACTTCGTGATACAACAGATAGATAATTTGGTAGCAAAACCTTTCGGATACATCAGCAAATGTTAGCTATGGAGGGCCACGAGACTCAAGATGAGGTTATTACTCCATCCAGGGTGTTCCCAAAAACCATCTCCACCCAATCTAAAAGAGGGGACTTCCACCCATAGACCAAGCAGAGAGGGGCCACCCAGGACCTACTCTGACTGGCGATCTGAATTCTTGCTTAGGCTGTGAGGCTAAGCACTACAAGGGAATACAAATAAAGATTAAAAATCTCTCTCTGGGTTCCCTGAGGGACAAGCCTGACTGCATAGGCGCTGATGTCAAAAGTATCCCCTCTCCAGGAAAAAGACATCAGGATGGGTATGGCCCTCATGCCTCACTGGACAACTACAGGAGGACCGGAGCCATTACAAGGTCCTCTTCAATTATTGGAGGTCAGACCTCTATCCCCTCCTTCTCAAGATTAGAATCGCCAAGGCCCTTCTATGCTTAGAGAAATGAGGAGATGTCAGGGGCAGCCCTGCATATACACTGGAGGACTAAAATCAGCCATAGGCCTAAAATCAGCAATAGGTTTGACATACATACATGCTAACACAAAGTCTTGGATCTCTGTGGAAAAACACTGAAACAGAAGGCTATAAGCTATTGTAAACAGGCAGCTCCTGTGGGAATTTACCAGCCTGAGTAGTCATAGATCTTATAAATAGGCAGCCTTGGCAGACAGTACCAACTTAGATAAGGACAAGTGAATCATAGGAAGAATCATAGTGACCTGTCCCCTGAACCTTCACCCAGCTGATACCCTATTCTGAATGGTATCTGTACTCCTCCTGAACACCTATGCTCCTGTGCCATTCCCTTCCCCACATCCTGCCTTTTTGTGTTTATAACCCCTGTGTGAATAAGTAAATTACAATGTGATTTAAATAATTTTAAAAAAGTGATGCCTATGAACATACAAGAAGCCTACAGAACTCCAAATAGACTAGATTAGAAAAGAAATTCCTCCCATCACATAATAATCAAAACACCAAATGTACAAAACAAAGAAAACATATTAAAAACAGTAAGGGAAAATGGTCAAGTAACTTATAAAAGTAGAGCTATCAGAATTCCACCAGAATTTTCACCGTAGACTATAAAACCCAGAAGATCCTGTACAGATGTCATACAGACCCTAAGAGTATGCAAATGCCAGCCCTGGCTACCATACCCAACAAAACTCTCAATTATTGTTGATGGAGAAACCAAGATATTCTATGACAGAAACAAATTTACACAATATCTTTCCACAAATCCAGCCCTACAAAGGATAATAGAGGAAAAACTCCAACACAAGAAAGGAAATTATACTCTAGAAAAAGGTATAAAGTAATCTTTCAACAAACACAAAAGAATATAGCCTCACAGACATAACTCTACCTCTAATAACAAAAGTAACAGGAAGCAACAATCACTTTTCTTTAATATCTCTTAACATCAATAGACTCAATTCCCAATAAAAAGACATGGACTATCAGACTGGATATGTAAACAGGACTCAACATTTTGCTGCATACAGGAAATGCACCTCAGTGAAAAGACAGACACTACCTCAGAATAAAAGGCTGAAAACCAATTTTCCAATCAAATGGTCCCAAGAAACAAGCTGGAGTAGCCATCGAATAAAATCGACTTTCAACCCAAAGTTATCAAAAAAGATAAGTAAGGACACTTTTTACTCATCAAAGGAAAAATCAACCAATGAAATCTCAATTCTGAATATCTATGCTCCATATGCAAGGGCACCCACATTCATAAAAGAAACTTTACTAAAGCTGAAAGCAAACATTGCACCCCACACAATAATAGTGTGAGACTTCAACATCCCACTCTCATTAATGGACAGATCATAGAAACAGAAACTAAACAGAGATACACTGAAACTAAGAGAAGTTATGAACCAAATAGATTTAGCAGATATCTACAGAACATTTCATCCAAAATCAAAAGAATATACCTTCTTCTCAGCACCTTATGATACTTTCTCCAAAACTGACTATATTATTGATCACAAAACAGGCCTCAACAGATACAAGAAAAATGAGATAATTCTATGCATCCTATCAGACCACCACAGACTAAACTGGTCTTCAATAACAACAAAATCAATGGAAAGGCCACATGCTCATGGAAACTGAACAATGATAACTTGGTCAGGGAAGAAATAAAGAAAGAAATTAAAGACTTTTTAGAATTTAATGAAAATGAAGGCACATCTTACCAAAACTTGTGGGACACAGTGAAAGCAATGCTAAGAGGAAAACTCATAGCTCTAAGTGCCTACATAGAGAAGCTGGAGAGAGCATACACTAGCAGCTTGACAGCACACCTGAAAGCTCTATAGCAATAAGAAGCAAATACACCCAAGAGCAGTAGTCAGCAGGAAATAAATAAACTCAAAAATGAAACCAAATAAGTAGATATCCACAGATAAGTTGATATTAGCTCAAAAGCTCAGAATACCTAAGATACAATTCACAGACCATATGAAGCTCAAGAAGGAAGACAAATGTGTGGATGCTTAGGTCCTTCTTAGAAAGGGGAACAAAATACTCAAGGGAGGAAATAAGGAGACAAAGTGTGGAGCAGAAACTTAAGGATTGCAACCCCATTGGATGAGCAACATAGGCTGGCCTGACCACCCAGTTCTTCCAGAGGCTAGAACACCAACCAAGGATTGTACCTAAAGGAATCTTTGGCTCCAGACACATATGTAGCTGAGAATGGCCATGCCTGACAGCAACAAGAGGGGAGGCCCCTGATCCTTGGGAGGTTTGATGCCCCAGAGTAGGAAGATGCTGGAACTGTGGGAAAGGAGAGTGTGGGTGGGTGGGAGAGCACTCTCATACAGGCAAAAAAAGAGGGGGAGGGAAGATGTGGGATGGGAGGGTGGGAGAGAGATAACCGGGACGTGGGATATCATGGAATGGGGACTTGTTAGAGGAGGTAACCGGGAAATGGGATATCATTTGAGATGTAAACAAATGGAACGATACATAAAATTAAAAAAAAAAATTAAAAAGTGAGTACATAGCATATTTGTCTTTCTGGGATTGGGTTACATCATTCAGAATGATATTCTAAAGTTCCATCCATTTGCCTGTAAATTTCATAAAATCTTTTTTTTTTTTTTTTTAAAAAATAGCTGAATTGTTTACCATTGTTTAAATATACCATATTTTCTTCATCCATGTTTCAGTTGAGGATGACCCCTGTATATTCTTCTTCTCTAGCACCCCCAACCTGCAGTTTTCATTCAGAAAAAAATATTCCTCCATGAGAAGACAACCAAACATGACAAATAAAGTTACAGTAAGGTAAGATAGATTGAGTATCTTATTGCGAACTTTCAAAACACAACAACAAAACTTCAAAATATATGATTTGAGAATTTACCCCCAAAAAATCATAGGGTGATATTTCCATGTAGATAATACAAAAATGTCAAATTATCACAGGAAAACATAACAAATTTCACTAGGTATCATTTTCTATTAATTATATTTATAATGAGTTATCACCACACATAAACACACACACACATTCACTAGATTGCTTCAATAAATAGGAATATAATGGCAAGCACTAGGGAAGATTCTATCCTATTAAGTAACTCTCATATTCATTATAATGCACGATCAATTGTATAACTATCTTGGAAGTCAAATTATAGCTATCTTAAGAAATTTGAGCTCAGAATACCCATGATACAACTCACAGACTATATGAAGCTCAAGAAGAAGGAAGACCAAAGTGTGAATGCTCCCATCCTACTTAGAAGGGGAAACAAAGTAATCAAGGTAAGTAGATGGTGGGAGGGACAGGGGAGGAAGATAAAAGGGGAGAAAGATGGGGAGAATAAGATATGGGAGGAGATGAAAGAGGTGTACAGAGGGTCAGGAAACTGAACAGAGTTATGTAGCAATGGAAGATGAGGAACTGGGGTATTAACTAGAACATCCCAGATGCCAGGAAAGCAAGATGCTCACAGGACCCAACAGGGATTACATTAGCTGAAATACCCAACAGAGTTTAGAGAACCTGTAGAGGACATATGGAGAGGTTAAGCACGATCTGTGGTTGGGGGATGGAGTCACCCACCCATCTCAAAAATATTAACCAAGAATTGCTTCCATGTAAAGGAAATACAGGGACAACGAGTAGAGTAAATACTAAAGAAAATGCCATCCAGAGACGGCACCACCTGGGAATCCATCCCATATGCAGACACCAAACCTAGACCCTATTGCTGATGCCAAGAAGTGCTTGCAGAGAGGAGCCTGATATAGCTGTATCCTGAGAGGCTCTACCAGAGCCTGACCAATACAGATATGTGTGCTCACAGACAACCATCAGACTGAGCATGGGTACCACAATGGAGGAGTTAGGGGAAGAACTGATGGAGCTGAATGGGTTTGCAACCTATAGGACAATATCAACCAACCAGAACCCCCAGAGCTCCCAGGGTGTAACCACCAACCAAATAGTACACATGGAAGGATCCATTGCTCCAGATGCATATGTAGCAGAGAATGGCCTTATCTGGCATCAATGGGAGGAGAGGGCTTTGGTTCTGTGAAGGCTCAATGGCCAGCATAGAGGAATGCTAGAGTGGTGAGACAGGTGTGGGTGGGTGTGTGGGGAGCACCCTCATAGAAGCCATGGGATGGGAAATGGGATAAGAGTTTGTGGAGGGGAAACCAGAAAGGGGGATAACATTTGAAATGTAAATAAATAAAATAAGCAATTAAAAAATTTTGAAAATTTTAAATCTTCAGATATAAGTGTAAATCACAAGCCTCATCAAAGAAATGAATTTTGTAACAAATAGAGACCATCACAGAAAACCATGTTTGGTCAAAATGCAAAGAAAACTGTATCCTTGCTTGTCTATAGACAACACAATTCTTGCTCATAAGTTTTATGGAACATTATGAAAGAAAAGAAAAGAAAGACTGTAAAAGCCAGAGAACCCCAAATCAGCTATATAAGTTTGATTTCTAGAAACGGTAGGGAAGCTACACCTATCCTATATAAACAATCTGGCTGCCTAAACAAGACCCTAATAATAACAACCACAATAGACGTGCCAAAATGAAATGTGGAAATCTCAAGGCATCAGGATGTTTCTAAACACAGAACTACAGGCCTTTAATGACTGCTGAGAGAGGAAGAACTAGTCTCTCCTAAAAAGGAACCACCCAATTAGTTACTGAATATCAACGGCTGAGCCCTGAAATCATATACATAGAAGCATCAAGAAGGAACTTGGGAGTGTGTGTGTGTGTTTGTGTGTGTGTTTGTGTGTGTGTGTGTGTGTGTGTGTAAAACAGTAATAATCAAAGAAAAGGGGGCCATGATTTCAAAGGGAGTAAGAAGAGCATAAGAAGTATTATAGGAAATAAAATCATGTAATAATATTATAGTTAAAAATACTTAAGTTATTATATATTGTAAATTATCAGATACTCTATTTCTATTTATCCATTAAAATAATAAAGAGTAGGTGTCCTTTCAAATATTTTGTACATGAATGTATAATACATTATTGATAAAATTCAGAATGTATATAACCCAAATTTCCATCAATAGGTTAAAGAATAAGCAAATTGGCATAACCATATAATAGACTATAACTAAATATAAAATGAATAGAATATAGACACAAACAATAGCATTTATTCAACATAAATATTTTCTGTATGAAGTCATTCAATATATTCTTTATAAGTTAAAGAGTAAATGATAGAACCTCTATTATATCCATTTTATGAGAAAATTATACACACATACATATCTTCAATGTGTTTATAAATGATTAATTTCCACATACATGAATTTTCATACTTATTCAATCAGGTATGTGAGTTTGAGATATACAAAGAACTCTAAAATATCCAAAGAAGCGTACTTTTTTCTTCTTTATTTTTATAGCATATTTTTTTTACAGTACAGTCATTAGGGTCCTCATGTTTTGACCTCCCACTGCTACAAATCCCATTCCTCCTCCCTCCTGTCTCCAAGAGGATGCCCCCCATAACCCACCCACCAGGCCTCCCTACTCCCTGGGGTCTCAAGTTTCTCCAGGTTTAGGTACATCTTCTCTCACTTATATAATCAGTCACAAAACAAACCTCAACAGATACAAAAAGTTTTAAATAATCCCATCTATTGTATCAGATAACC
The DNA here is from genome assembly GCA_021653895.1 of Mastomys natalensis. Classification (NCBI taxonomy): domain Eukaryota; kingdom Metazoa; phylum Chordata; class Mammalia; order Rodentia; family Muridae; genus Mastomys; species Mastomys natalensis. The sequence continues at coordinate 164,078 of JAJTUV010003352.1, read as the reverse complement.
ATATACTAAGACTAGACTTCAATACCAAAATAAATAAATAAATAAATAAATAAATAAATAAATAAAAGTAAAATAAATTTAAAAATAAAAAAATAAATAAAACCCAGAAAACCCACATACACATGGAAGCTGAACAATTCTCTACTCAATGATGACTTGGTCAGGAAAGAATTAAAAGAGCTAAAGACTTTCTGGAATTCAATGAAAATGATGACAAAGTATATGCAATCTTATGGGACACAATGAAAGCTGTGCTACAAGGAAAATTCATAGCAATAAGTGTCTTCATAAAGAAATTGTAGAGATCCTACACTAGCAATTTAACAGCATACCTAAAAGTCCTAGAACAAAAAGAAGCAAACACATCCAAGAGTAGTAGACAGTATGAAGTAGTCAAACTAAAAGCCAAAATCAACCATATAGAAACAAAGAGAACTATGCAAGGAATCAACAAAACCAAAACCTGGTTCATGGAAAAAAGCAACAAGATAATAAATCCCTAGCCAAACTAAGTAAATGACACTGAGACTAACCAAAGCAACCAATTCATAAATGAAAAGAGACACATGAAAACAGAAAGTAAGAAATTTCAAAAAATCATCAGATCCTACTAGAAAAGCCTATACTCAACAAAACTAGAAAATCTAGATGAAATGGATGATTTTCTAGAAAGATACCACCCACATATCAAAGTTAAATCAAAAGCCATTCAACTATCTAAAATCGGCCATATTCCCTAAGGAAATAGAAGAAGCCATTTAAAACCTCCCAATCATAAAAAATAAAAATGATAAGGGCCAGATGACTTTAATGCAGAATTCTACCAGACCTTCAAAGAAGAACTAATGGAAGCAATACTCAAATTATTCCATAAAATAGTAACAGAAGAAACACTAATTCATTCTATGAAGCAACAGTTACTCTGATACCTAAACTAGACTAAGACCCATCAAAGAAAAGAACTTAAGATCAATTTTGATTATGAATATTGATGCAAAAGTAATCAATAAAATTTTAGTAAACTGAATCCAAGAACACATCAAAGCCATCATTCACCATGATCAATTATGCTTCATCCCAGAGATGTAAGGTTGTTACAATAAATTAAAAACTATTAGTATAATCCACTGTATAAACAAATTCAAATTAAAAAATCACATGATCATCTCATTAGATGCTGAAAAAGCATTTGACAAAATACAATATACCTCTTCATATTCCCTATTTTTTTCTCAGCCCATTTATCATTTATATAAAGTAAAGCTAGTGATTTGAATTAATTTTATAGCCAGCCACTGGCTGAAATTGTTTATCATTTGTAGAAGTTCTCTGGTAGAATTTTTAGGTTGCTTATGTGTCTGGGTCCAGCCTGGACACAGTTCTCAACTGGAAGCAGGGATATCTGGAAAGCACATAACAAATATAAACAGACTACCTTTTTGGTACAAGCTGACAGTCATTTTCCCAAGACTTAAAGTTTCTTTCTCTTGTCTCTCACTCTCTGCTTTCTTTCTCTCATTTGCTTGCAGCTTGAGGCTGTACACACTCTGCATTCTCCTGCACACTCTGCTTTTCTCCTGTGCACTTTTCTTTAACTCCCAAACTCCTATACACCTTTGTGCACTCCCTTTTCACTCTCACACACACAATTCACACACATCTCACATATACCTCACACATACCACATGCACTCTCCTTTCACTCACACATACACTCTCCATATACTCCTCACATTTTCTCTTCACTCACTCTTCACATACTCTCTTCACTCACTCTTCATATGCTCTTCTCATGCTCTCTCACCTGGGTCTTTCTGTCTGGAGTCTGATTCCTTTGTCCCTGTGTTGTTGGAGTTCTCCTGGGAGACCTGTCACCCTGGCTGTAGCAGATCTCCTGAGAAGCCTTCAGACTGTGGATCCTGTTGCCTTGGGAAAAGCAGATCTCATGGAGGCCTTCAGACTGTGGGGTCTTCAAAGATTCAGGCACACTGTTGATCTGACCTGTTGCCCTTGATGCAGCAGATCTCCCTGGAGGCCTTCAGACTTTGTGGTCTGATGCTCTGGGTGGAGTAGATCTCCTGGACGTCTTCAGATTGTGGGGTCTTCAGAGGGGCAGACAAGCTGATGGTTTGTTGCACTGGGTGCAGCACATCTCCTCGGAGGCCTTTAGACTGTGGGTCTTCATAGGGATAGACAAGCTACTGTTCTGCCCTGTTGGAAGAAGCAGGCCGGAAAAGAGGTGGAGTTCAAGTGGAGGGTATGGTTCCTGCTTTTGCTGTGCTCCTCAGGTTCTCCAGCTGCTGTGGTTATTTGAGAGGGCCACTTACTTGTTGCCCTGTGTGCAGAAGATCTCCTAGGAGTCCTTCAGATTGTGGTGTCTTCAGCGGAGCAGACAAGCTCCTGATCTGCCCAAAGTAATTTAGAGCAACATTGGCTACTATCATTACAAATAAATTCATATGATATAGAACTGACTATGTCTGGACTATTTGTTAGAAATAAGCTAGAGCTGATAGACTTGTGCTAATTGAAAGATTTAAAATGATCCTACAGTTGGTGAAAAGTTAATCCAGAGAAAATATATTTAAATAAATATTAGGCTAATAATTCCTATAAATTTTTGTTGATAAGTTTAACTCTATCTGCTTTTTTCATGATAGGCAAAAACAAAGATTAATGCTCTACTGTAAAAAATATTTTTATAGAATTAGGGGCAATTTGTGAAGCATTGTACGTAATTCTTATGCATTATAAATTATATAGTAATTAAAAAATATTCATAAAAATTGCATACTTACTCACCAAAGAAAAAAGTAAGCAATAAACTCAGAGAATTAGATGGGTAATTGATGTTCTTTTACAAAATTGACATTGAAACATTTGTGTTTTGCCCCTCATTAAATATATAGTGTTATAACTAGTGAAATCTGAAGCTCAGGAGTACAGCAATTATTTACCTTAGAGTTTTTATAATGAGAGAACTGAAGGAATTTTTTCAATTAAATGATTTCTAATCATGACTCCTGGAATACTATAGTGTTTACAATAAATTATTATAAAATGAAAAATAAAAGCCATACAAAACAGGAAGTTCAGGAAGGTAAATAAAATGTGCCTTTATTGTGACTTCACTATGCAACAGAAAAATTAAGCAACATCTAACCTTAGGACTTCTTTCTTATTTTGCTAGCAATTTCTTCCCTTCTTCCTTCAGAATTATGACAATTACTACATCCACAATGTACACACACAAAAAACACACACACATACACAAACAAACACAAATAGATATATGAACAATATTTACAACATCTATACTTCAAAAGGATAAACTATCAGAATATATGTAGTTGGCAAATGGAATATTATAGTTTATTCACTGCATTCGATGCTATTAACCAATGTTATGAAGACAGCAGAAAAAAAACTTTTAATTTTTTTATTGGAACTTTTATCTACATTTCAGATATTTTCCCCTTACCCCCATTCCCCTCTCCCTCCCAGGAACTACCTATCCCTTCCCGCCTCCTCCTGCCTCTATGATGGTGTACCCACACCCACCCTCCCAGTACCTCACCTCCCCACCCTCGAATACCACACCCCACAATGTCCAGCCTTCATGGGACCAAGGATCTCTTCTCCCACAATATATAGCTCCCTTGCATATATAGCTGTAGCCATGGGTCCCTCCCTAAGCACTCCCAGGCAAGTGGTTTAGACCCTGGGGGCTCTGGTTGGTTGATATTGTTGCTTTCCTCATGGTGTCATGAATCCTCTCAACTCCTTCAGTCTTCACTCTATCTTCTCTGTCGGGAACCCCATGATCAGTTTAATGGTTAGCTGTGAGCATCCGCCTCTGAATATGTCAGACTCTTGTAGACCTCTAAGGAGAGAGTTATGTTAGGCTCCTGTCAGCATGCACCTCCTGACACCCACGTCAGCATCTACCTTTGGTGACTGCACATGGGATGGATACCCAGGCGGAATGGTCTGCAGACAGGCCTTCCTTCAGTTTCTGTCCTGCACTTTGCATCCATATTTGCTCCCTTGAGTATTTTGTTACTTCTTCTAAGAGGGACTGTAGCCCCCCTCCCCCCACACACACACTTGGTCTTCATTCTTCATGAGCTTTATGTGGTCTGTGAGTTGAATCTTGGGTATTTCAGGCTTCGGGCTAAAGTCCAATAATCAGTGAGTGAATACCATGTATGTTCTTTTGTGATTGGGTTACCTCAATCAGGATATTTCTAGTTCCATCCATTATATAAGAATTTATAGAATTCATTGTTTTTAATAGCTGAGTAATATTCCATTATATAAATGTACCACATTTTTTGTATCCATTCCTCTGTTGAAGGGCATCTGGGTTCTTTCCAGTTTCTGGCTATTATAAATAAAGCTGCTATTAACATAGTGGAGCATATGTCCTTGTTATGTGTTAGAGCATCTTCTGGGTATATGCCCAGGAGTGGTACAGCTGGGTCCTCAGGTAGTGATATGTCCAATTTTCTGAGGAACCACCAGACTGTTTTCCATAGTGGTTGCACCATCTTGCAATCCCACCAACAATGGAGGAGTGTTCCTCTTTCTCCACATCCTCGCCAGCGTCTACTATCACCTGAGTTTTTGATCTTAACCATTCTGACTGGTGTAAGGTGGAATCTCAGGGTTGTTTTGATTTCCATTTTCCTGATGACTAGGGATGCTGAACATTTCTTTAGGTGCTTCTCAGCCATTCGTATTTCCTCAGTTGAGAATTCTTTGTTTAGCTCCATACCCCATTTTTTTTAATAGGGTTATTTGGTTGTCTAGAGCCTAATTTCTTGAGTTCTTTGTATATATTGGATATTAGTCCTCTATCAGATGTGGGATTGGTAAAGATCTTTTCCCAATCTGTGGGTTGCTGTTTTGTCCTATTGACAGTGTACTTTGCCTTACAGAAACTTTGCAATTCTATGTAATCCCATTTGTCAATTCTTGATCTTAGAGCACAAGCCATTGGTGTTCTCTTCAGGAACTTTTCCCCTGTGCCTAGGTGTTTGAGGGTCTTCCCCACCTTCTCTTCTATTAGTTTCAGTGTGTCTGGTTTTATGTGAAGGTCCTTTATCCACTTGGACTTGAGCTTTGTACACGGAGATAAGAATGGATCGATTTGCATTCTTCTGCATGTTGTCCTCCAGTAGAACCAGCAACATTTGTTGAAAATGCTGTCCTTGTTCCACTGGATGGTTTTAGCTCCTTTGTCAAAGATTAAATGACTATAGGTGTGTGGGTTCATTTCTGGGTCTTCAACTCTATTCCACTGATCTTCCTGCCTGTCTCTGTACAAATTCCAGGCAGTTTTTATCACTATTGCTCTGTAGTACAGCTTGAGGTCAGGGATGGTGATTCCTCCAGAAGTTTTTTTATTGTTGAGAATGGTTTTCGCTATCCTGGGATTTTTGTTGTTCCAAATAAATTTCAGAATTTCTCTTTCTAGCTCTGTAAAGAATTGAGTTGATATTGTAATGGGGATTGCATTGAATCTGTAGATTGCTTTTGGCAAGATGGCCATTTTTACTATATTAATCCTGCAGATACATGAGCATGGGAGATCTTTCCATTTCCTGAGATCTTCTTCAATTTCGTTCTTCAGAGACTTGAAGTTCTTGTCATACAGATCTTTCACTTGGTTGGAATTCACCCCGAGGTATTTTATATTATTTTTTATTTTATATTATTATATTATTTGTGACTATTGTGAAGGGTGTCATTTCTCTAATTTCTTTTTCAGCCTGTTTATCTTTCATGTAGAGGAAGGCTACTGATTTGTTCGAGTTGATTTTATAACCTGCCACCTTGCTGAAGTTGTTTATCAGATTTAGGAGTTCTCTGGTGGAGTTTTTGGGGTCACTTAAGTATACTATCATATCATCTGCAAATAGTGATATTTTGACTTCTTCCTTTCCTATTTCTATTCCTTTGACTTCTTTTTATTGTCTAATTGCTCTGACTAGGACTTCCAGTACTATATTGAATAGGTAGGGAGAGAATGGGCAGCCTTGTCTAGTCCCTGATCTTAGTGGGAATGCTTCAAGTTTCTCTCCATTTAGTTTGACGTTGGCTATTGGTTTGCTGTATATTGCTTTTACTATGTTTAGGTATGGGCCTTGAATTCCTGATCTTTCTAAGACTTTTACCATGAAGGGATGTTGAATTTTGTCAAATGCTTTCTCAGCATCTAATGAGATGATCATGTGTTTTTTTTTTTTTGAGTTTGTTTATATAGTGGATTACATTGATGGATATCCGAATATTGAACCATCCCTGCATTCCTGGGATAAAGCCCACTTGATCATAGTGGATGATTGTTCATCATGGATGATAGTTCATCAGACTGAAAGACTAAAAAACACCTTGATACTGAAAAGGACATTTGCTGAAGGACAAATGATCAAGACTTGGATTATGAATTATTAATTGATCTCCATAGGGACATTCAGACTGTTAAGTTTATGGAACTGATAATTGTTTCTATGGTAATAGTTAAACTGTGCACTATTTTTCCTAATACAGAAAGGGGAAAGTTATAGAGAAATTTAATCCAGGAACATATTTCCTCTGGCAATGGATCATATCCAAAGGCCTTCTAAGTCTTTGTCATCTGGCTAGAATATAGACATGACATACACATTGAATCACTCTGGCTGAAATACAGATATGCTCTTAGTACATGTCTTTAATCTCTAACTATGAAGATAAAATTAGTTTGTAGAAAGAAACAACCATGTTTGAAGGTGATTTCCATTGAGGGGCAGGCAGATTAATAAAATAGAGACAATTTTAATAGAATGTTTCAGAAACAGTGTATGCCCAACACTGACTAGAATAGCACAAGAAAGAGAGGCTACTAAAGATAACACCAAAGGCAAAAGATGACTTAAGAGGGTAACACACACACACACACCTTGTGAATTTGTTTTAATAATTGCATTATGTTTTTTGAGTTTCCAAAATTGCATGAGAATCTCACATGTGAGACAATGAGGGTCCCTGCCACAATCTTGTCCTGATTGGTAAATAAGTTGCCAGCAGCTAATGGTTTGCCAGCGAGACAGAGGCGTGACTTTAGGATTTGCAGGGACTGAGAAAGAAGCAGAATCGCTATGCTAGGGAAGGAATAAGATACAGGCTTGATAGCTGCAGAAAGGAAAGCATACAATTATGTAAGAACTGAGGAAGAATAGCCCCAGGGTGTCCCTCACTGTTGGGTCTAGGGTAACAAAGATGGAATATATATTTTAGTAAGTAATAATTCAGGAATATCAGAGGGGGGTCATTAGTAATGTGGAAGTTTGAGAGTGGCACAGCCATTGAGCTGATGAAGGCATATTATATATAGGTCTCTCTCTCTCTCTCTGTCTCTCTCTCTCTCTCTCTCTCTCTCTCTCTCTCTCTCTTTCTCTCTCTCTCTCTCTCTCTCTCTCTCTCTCTCTCTCTCTCTCTCTCTGTGTGTGTGTGTGTGTGTGTGTGTGTGTGTGTGTGTAATTCAGAGCACTGGGGCAGTTAACAAGAAAGTGCTCAGGGATATTAAAGCAGATCAATCAACTACAGCAACAGATGGTGTCCAACATGTAGACTTGAACTCACTAATAAAAATTACTTGGAGATTCTGTTAATTGGAGATTCTCTAGTGGAAAATATACCATGAAGTAAGATTAGGAGGTGAGAAGAACTGGTTTCTTAGCAGAGCTATGAGATTCGCCTGAGACTTATGGTTCCTCTCCAAGCCAGGCAGGGTTGAAACTAGCACAAAAGCTGTGCTGACTTGGAATACATAATTCTGGAATTTGTGGGTTGAGACTAGGACACACACAGACCTACCCAGGGAAGTCTGCAGAGGGTTCAGCCAGAAGTTCTCTGGTCTTCTGGTCTGCTACAAAAAGTTTGACTTCAGAGGTTCTGGAAGCCCCTAGTGTGCAAAGAGACAGCTGCTCAGAAGCAGAGAGAGGCAGATCCTAGAGGCTCAATGCATCCAACAATCATATAAATAAAAATAAAAATAAATGATTAAGAACTGATTTAATTAATTTTAAGAATAGGAGGGAGATATAGTGGTAATTGTTTAAATGTTTTTAACTATGCATGGAATAAAGAAATCTAAGTCTTTAATATCAAGAGAAATACTATCTTAACAAATAATAATAAGGAGATATAAATCTCCACAGGAGAGAGAATGAATGAAAGCTTATTTATTTATTTATTTATTTATTTATTTATTTATTTTGGTTTTTCAAGACAGGGTTTCTCTATGTAGTCCAGGCTGTCCTGGAACTCACTCTGTAGACCAGGCTGGCCTGGAACTCAGAAATCTGCCTGCCTCTGACTCCCAAGTACTGGGATTAAAGGTGTGCGCCACCAGTGCCCTGTCTGATTTAATTGTTTTAAGAATAGAAAGGAGAGAAATACTTTAAAGGAAAATTGAAAAAGTCTATGCCAGGGCAGGCAGCTGGATTCTTTAAATGTGGGCTACATGGAAATTCTGGGATTGCTTAGCCTGATATGACAAATTAATAGCCTGGAAATAGGCTTATACAATAAGTAGAAGGAAATTTAATTGAAGTTAAATACATAACTTAATTCAATTTATATAAAGAGAAAGGGGATTTATATACCCACAGAGAAAGTAATCTCCATAGAAGGGAGAATTCATGTATGCATAGATGAATAAATAAATTTAGGCCTTATTCTCACTATTAAAAATTGTGTATGAACAAGGGAGAGGATAGTGAAGGAGCACTGTCTCAATGGATATTAATAAATTTTTAGATTGATTTAATTGTTTTGAATTGTTTTAATTATAAAAATGTATGTGGTTATATGTTTGGTGATTATGATATGAAAAATCCTATGGAGAGAGAGGTCAAAATAGAGCAGGTTTGAAGAAAAAGGATAATGCTATATTAAAGTTGAATCAATGTATACCTTTGATGATTTTGGGTTACTGGACCAAGAACATGATATTTTGGAAGAGAGGCTCTGTATTTGTGTCAATAGGAAAGAATAAAAGGCTTTGGTCCCAATCTAGTGTGATATAAATCAGATATGGCAGGGAAGAACCTCTTAAAATCTTGGCTACAGAAAAGAAAAATTCAAGAAAATTCATCAGAAAAGGTAATTTGATTTGTTGATTCTTCTACATGGGAAGAGCCCTGTAACTGGCCTAGACATAAAAGTATCTTTAGCCAAACTTCATCTAAAATTAGACAATAAATATTGTTAGTTATGGAATCCATAAGATTCATCATACCATCCTTCACAAATTAACTCATAAAATGACAGTTGTCTATCAGATACTCAAACAAACAAAAAAAAAAATTCAACCTTAACTGATTTTTGCACCTTGCACAATCCATGCGAATATCTTAATAGTACTAAAATTGGATGTAAGATTCATATATTGCAGAATGTGCAGCTCTGAAAAGATTCATCCACAGGAACTCTGAAATGACCTGCTGTTCCAGCTCCTTGCCTCCTGATGCTGTCCAGAGACTTGCTTTCAGGAATAATTGGTCATTCATGATGGTCTTGGTTCCTTCAGGCTTTCAGACAGATACAGATAAAACTTCAGTGAAGCCTTCTAAACATACAGAGACTGGATAACAGATGCTAAAGCTAGCTTTCTTAAGTCTAACCATTTTTTTTTTCAAAATTTCCTATCCCTTCTCCCCAGCCCCTTAAAAATAATGCATCGCCCTAATTCAGCAGGAAGAGGCCAGATAGAGTTGTCATCCTGATTTTTGGGTTTTGGTGTCTGGTTATGGTTATTTATAAATTATAGGTAGGTTGTCACTTTAAGGGATAATTTTTAAATGGTCATAATTTTGAACAGAGAGGAAATATACAGAATAGGTAACTATTGTTAAGTTTATTGTTAAACAAAGCATTTTATAGCCATAATTTTACATTGGTAAAAATCTTTATAATTAATCTATAATTGAAATGATTATTTCTTACATTAGTACAGAATTTATACATTGATACAGATTTAAGATTTTCATTGGTATAAGTTTTTTATGTTGATACAAAGTTTGAAATTAGTATTGTTACTCTGAGATAGGCACTGTGTCTATGCAACTCATTTATGAAAACAGGGCTTAGACTCAGTCCTTCTAATAGCTTCTATTACAAACTATATAGGATGATTAAATAATGCAAGTTAAGGGCCAGATAGTAATCTCATGATTATATTAGATTCTGAAATAATTATTATAAGGTGCTTTCAATACTATTTAAATACAAATAGCTAAAAGTAGTCAAAGTTTAAGAGTTCAGATATACTTTGTATAAATAGATAGCCTTCAAATGCATCAGAAATCCACAGAATATGACATTTAAGTCATTTCATTATTAATAGAAATTTTGACTAGGAGACATGTCTGATCCTGAAGGTATCCCTTTCAAGGTTCAAAGAAGAAATTGAGCATCATGACCTCCATATAGAGTTGCCCCAGTTGTGGTAAGGTAGCCACTAGGCAATTTCCCTAATTTGTCTACATACAAAAATACTGTCCAGAAAAGGACATACAATATGGGATATGTGACAGCTCAGCTTTCTCAATACAGGATGAATTAGTCCTTCATATTTCCTGCTTCACTTATGGTTTGTCAGATGGTTCTGGGCCACAAAGCTGAAGAAAAATACTCTAACATTTTGAGCAATAGGGGACTATCCAGGTAGTCAGCTGTCTCTGCAATTTGTTTAAGTTTTGGAAGCTACGTTTTTGTGCATCCTATATATACATGTTATATGTAGTTCATTCTCAGATCTCTGATGGGGTTAAAGACTAGCAATATTCTCATAATCAAGCATAAGTTGTTCAGCATTGAGGAAGATGATATAGATTTGAATGGATGGTTTTCAGAAGGTAATGCAAGTTAAAATCGAAACATAATTCAGGCACAGAATTAAAAACTCTTTAAGTTAGGAAAAATGATAGAGTAATGTACTTAAATTGACAAAGTTGATGAACTGGATGGTATTAGCATATATTATACCTTATAGTTTATGTAACTGTGATAACTATGTTCATTGTTTATCTGAGAAAAAGCAGTCTTTTAAAGGACATAAAGAGGGAAATGTTGTGGATTTGGTTTAATGCTAACATTACTTGGGTTTCCAAAACTGCACAAGAATCGTGCAGGTGAGACCCTGATGGTCCCTGTTCTTAGCTGGTTCTGACTGGTAAATAAAGTTGCCCCTGGCCAATGGCTGGACAGTGAGACAGTGATGGGACTTTAGGATTCATGGGCAAGTGGACCAAGAAAGAAACAGAATCTGCATGCCAGGGAATAAATAAAACCCATGCTTGACAGCTACAGAAGTGAAAGCATGCAACTCTGTAAGAACAGGGAAAGAGTGGCCCCAGCACCCACTCCCTGATTGGGTCTAGGGTAGCAAAGATGGAGTATAGATTATAGTAAGTAATAATTCAGGAGTATCAGAGGGGAGGTGTTAGTTAAGTGGAAGTTTGGGACTGGCCTAACCATTAAACAGTTAAGGAATATTAAATATAGTGTGTGTGTGTGTGTGTGTGTGTGTGTGTGTGTGCACATGCGTGTGTACCTGTATGTGTTTCATTCTAGGATCCAAAGCATTGGGGGGGAGTAGTGAGGAACTCACATGGCCTCCATGGGGGAGATTAGAGAAGATTAATCAACTATAGCATCACAGAAACACACACACACACACACAGACAGATAAACTGGCAGAGAGAGACAGGAAGAGAGAGAGAGAGAGTTTTATCAGGGTACAGTTTTTACAGAAACAGATTAAAGGTAAACACAGAATGAGTCAGAAAAATAAGAAGGAACCAGAAGATTCAAACAGATTGCTAGAGTTGTTTGAGGCTAAGCAGAAAAATCAGTCAGAAGCTGAGAGAAACTAGATTGAATCAATCATTTTGGAAGACTAGATTGTACAGAGGCTAGAAGTTTGCAGGTTTTGGTGCAAAGGTAGTTAATACAGAGAACAAAATGCTCTCAGTTCAGCCCAAGTTGTGTGTTTGCACAGACTGGGTATGGCTTTCATCTCATTTTCTCATTTCAGGAAATAAAAATAAATTTACTTCTCAAATTCATAATTGTTTCTTTTGTAACAGTTTTTAGCTTAAACTCGAAGCTGGAAGATACTGAGAAATTTTAATCCAGTATCATGGCTGCTCTAGCAAAGGAACATATCCAAAGTCCTTCTAGGTTGGTTATTCAGCTGGAGTGCAGACTCACTCTGAATTACTTTATGACCTTAATACAGACAAGCCTTTTTTTTTTTTTTTTTTTTTTTTTTTTTTTGCACCACATTTACAAAGGAAAGCATGCACTGTTAATACACTTTCAGATGTCTCCTAACAAAAGGGCCACAAAGATTGAAAACAAGGGGCACCTTATACAAAACCTCCCCATGACTGAGACAAACAGGCAAGAATCAGTGTGGTCAACTAGTAATCTGTAGCAGCAAGTCATTGGTTCTCAATTTAGCAGTCTGCATCTCTAATTAACAGCTATCCTTTGTGTGTCTGTATCCAAGAAGCAGTTTGTCATTTACATCTGTAGTCATCTAGTAATTGGTAATCAGCACAAACAAGGTTAATTTCCAATTGTAAGAGTAAAGAAACAAGAGCTGGAATCTTACTGTAGAACTCTCCAAAGTGCTGTTTAGAAACCATTGTGGTACTTTAAACATGACAGCAACATAAATTTCATTCCAAAAAGTTCTACTTATATAGTCCCAATAACCAGGAAAAAATTTAATTATGGAAATATTACTCCTGACCATTCCAAGAGTTAAAAACAAACAGTTCCTACTGAGAGGAATATTTTCAAGATGTCTGGTTACATTGTGTGCATAGTTAAGATTGAGTTCTCAGGAGATTCTTTTCAAACAAGTAAGAGTTTTTAAGTATTCTTCTCTTGATAAGGAAAACCTTAAACGTTAACTACTGGTGATTTGTTAAAAAGATGGGGGGAGAGTAAGCTACATGTTTAAGTTCTGGAATGCAGCACCTGAGTTCAATATGCCCTAAACATTAGATTATAGAGTCCAAGTGATGCCCTGATGATCCAGTCATCCTTTACAGTTGTCCAATTCCATGTCTGACTTGAACATCTCATGCCAATTAAACATTCCCTATTACAGAAGACTGTGCTAAAAACTGCTAAGAGTCTGCATGCTGCGGCCATTCCTTGGTCCTGTCATACTTGTAGCTGACCCAAGAGACAGTAGATGATGTCTGGTCTCAACACTCCTCCCTGTAGTAGTTTTTACTATGCCATTCTCTCAGCAAAGCCCATATTCCTTTAAGTTGTTTTTAATGATGATATCTGTAACAGCATCAAAAACAAACTGCACATTTTTTGTGTCTGTGGCACAGGTGAAGTGAGTGTAGACATCCTTGGAATCTTTTCTTCGGTTCAGATCTTCAAACTGGCATTGAATGTAAGCAGCTGCCTCTTTGTATGTATTGGAACCTGTGTATTCGGGATAACAGATTGTTAATGGACTCCTCTTTATTTTTTCCTCAAAAAGTTCTTTCTTATTAAGAAAGAGAATGATTGAAATGTCTGTAAACCATTTGTTGTTACAAATGCTGTCAAACAATTTCATGCTTTCATGCATTCGGTTCATTTCCTCATCCTCAGCCAGAACAAGGTCTTAATCACTGAGAGCTACACAGAAGATTATTGCTGTCACTCCCTCAAAACAGTGAATACACTTTTTTCGTTCAGATCTTTGGCCACCTACATCAAACATTTTGAAGTAGAGTTTCTTGAAGGTGAAGTGGGTCTCCACAATGCCTATAGTCTTCACTCGTGTCCGAAGAACATCTTGCTGAGTTGGAATGTAGTTGGTCTGGGATATTCTATCCAAATCATTTAGGTAATATGAAGCAGAATCATTGAGCTGATACTCCCTGGACCTACTGAAGCATTCTTGCACCCCGCCATCTCGCCATAAACGTTTAATCACATCTGCTAGTTCTGAAGTCATGACTCCTTCTTCAGCACTGCCAGCTAAAACAAATAACTGTCGAGCATCATCTACTCTGGCAGCTTCCCCAAAGTCAATCTTCAGCCGTCCCATGGCTCTTATGATTGCAATGATGGACTGAATAGTATTGCTGTAGACAACTACTTTATACTGTTTACATTCGTCCTCTGAGTAGCCGTCCTCATGAATGATTTTCATCTGTTTCACGATGGTACTTTTACCAGATTCTCCAGTGCCTTTCATAATACAGCTCCCCTGGGAGGTAAGAGGGAGGGGTTTACACAGCCTCCTTTGATGACTGAAATCTCACTTAAGTGAGCAGCAGCAGCCTCACTTCTTTGGCTGCTTTCTCCTCATCCTCCTGCAAGTTGCGGTCGATCATCTTGTTCCGCTCCACCGCCGCCATGTCCTGAGTGCTTAACGTGCAGCCCATGGCAGCGGCAGAAGAGGGGACAGGCCCGGGCTCACTCACACACCTCAGGAACCAGGACACACTGGCAGAGCCAGACAAGCAAGACTTTTGTGCACACCTGTAATCCCATATATTAAGGTTAGTTTTTCAAAGAAAGCAGCCATGTTTGAAAGTGATATCTAATAGAGGGACAGACAACTTGATGAATCAGAGAAAGATATGACTGAATGAGTCAGAGATAGAATATGCCCAACTCTCAAGAGAACAGACAGTAAAGAGAGTCAACTTAAGTCAGTGGAAGAGAGAGAGAGAGAGAGAGAGAGAGAGAGAGAGAGAGAGAGAGAGAGAGAAAGAGTGAAACAGAGAGAGAGAGACAGACAGACAGACAGAGAGACAGAGACAGAAACAGAGTGGGGGAACACACTTTTTCTGGGAAAATTTTACAGAGAAAGGTTACAGGTGAAATGAAGAAATAAGAAAACTTATTAGACAAAATTGCTAGAGTTAGGTTGAGGACGAGCAGAGAAATTCAGTGAGAAGCCAGATTGATTCAATTGATTCAGTCATCTTGGAGAGAAGTTTGAGCCAGTAATGCTGAGTTTAACCAATCAGGCAGAATTCAGAAAGAGCTAGAAATAGTGAGCTTACTCAGCAATTAGCCTCCAAATTTGGATTTACACCTGACAAAAGTTGTTTTTATGATATTTTCTAGTTCTATCCACTTTACTAAGAATTTCATGAATTCGTTGATTTTAATAGCTGAGTAGTACTCCATTGTATAAATGTACCACAGTTTCTGTATCCATTCCTCTGTTGAAGGACATCTGGGTTCTTTCCAGCTTCTGGCTATTATAAATAAGGCTGCTATGAACATAGTGGGCATGGCTTTTTATTATATGTTGGAGCATCTTTTGGGTATATGCCCAGGAGTGATATAGCTGGGTCCTCAGGTAGACCTACTTCCAATTATCTGAGGAACCTCCAGAGTGATTTTCAGAGTGGTTGTACCAGCTTGCAATCCCACCAGCAATGGAGGAGTGTTCCTCTTTCTCCATATCCTCACCAGCATCTACTATCACCTGAGTTTTTTACCTTAGCCATTCTGACTGTTGTAAGGTAGAATCTCAGGGTCATTTTTATTTGCATTTCCCTAATGACTAAGGATGTTAAACATTTCCTTAAGTGTTTATCAACCTGAGTGAGGTAACCCAGTTACAAAAAAACACACATGTATATACTCACTGATAAGTGGATATAGCCAAAAAGAAGCTCAGAATACACATGATACAACTCACAGACCACATGAACCGCAAGAAGGAAGAAAATCACACCAAACTGTGGAAGCTACAGTCCTATTCAAATGGAGGAAGAAAATAATCTCTGAAAGTAGTGGGAAAGAGGCATCTGAGAGGGAGAGATGAGGAGGAGGGAGAGAGGAGGGCCGGTTCAGACACAGGGGTCTAGAGATGAGGGAGAAGTACAGAGGATCAGGAATTTGAAAGGAGGAGAGTAGCAGCTCGGGTAGAGAGGGCTGGGGGTAGCCACTAGAAAGTCCCAGATACCAGGGACCCAAGAGTTCTCCACTACCAAACAGGGAAGACATTAGCCGAAATACCCCACCAAGGAAGATAGAACCTGTAGAGATCATTTTCAGTGGATAGGCACAGCCCTTGGTTGAGGGATGGGACCACCCACCCACCTAAAAAATATTAACCCAGAATTCCTCCTGTCAAAAAGAAGTGCAGGAACAAAGTGTGGATCACAGACTGAAGGAAAGGTCATCAAGAGACTACTGACACTAAACTCAGACATTATTGCTGACTCCAAGAAGCGCTTGCTGACAGGAACACAGTATAACTGGAGAGAGGCTCTGCCAGACCATGGCCAATATAGATGCAGATGCAGGCATCCAAACATCAGACTGAGCACAGGTTCTCCAATGGAGAAGTTAGGGGAAGGACTGAAAGAGCTGAAGGGGTTTGCAACCCCATAGGAATAACAACAATATCATCTGAGGAGACCCTCCAAAGCTCCCAAGGATCAAACCATCAGTCAAAGAGTACACATTGGGGGACTCATGGCTCCAGCTGGATTTTAACCAGAGGATTGCCTTATTGGGCATTGCTGGAAGGGGAATAATTTGGTCCTGTGGAGGCTCGATGACCTAGGGTAAAGGAGTTCTGGGGCCCTGAGGGAAGAGTGGGTAGGTAGGTGGGAGCACCCTTATAGAGGCAGGGGAGGGGGGAGGGGATAGGGAATTTATGGAGGGGAAACAGGGAAGGGGGGATAACATTTGAAATGTCAATAAATAAAGTAACCAATCAAAAAGAAAAAAGTAGCTTTTACATCTATATATTTAGATATTTGAGGTAAAATTTTTATTTTCTATCAATCTGTCTATATATCCATTTATTCATGTAACATATATATACATTATCATTTATCTATCAGTCAATCATTTATGTCTTTGCCTGTCCTCATGTAGATAAATAGATAGGTAGATAGATAGATAGATAGACAGATAGATAGATAGATATAAATGATAAATAGATAGGTAGATTCATTTTTTAAATTCGGTTCCTCAAGAGAACCCTGATAGAATTGGATACTTCCCTGTGTTAAATGCTTACAGAGAACCAAAAATATAGTACAAAAATTAATGTAAATAACTTGTATCATGGAAATGTCTCTCTTTAAAAATTGAAGTTAAGATTTATATTAATGGATTATTTTTCTCACATATATTTAAACAGCTAACATAGTATAAAACATTTTTCTTTCATCTCATGTAACTATGTAGGTTTTTAAAACAATGAAAAAATTAACAGTATTTAAGTAGAGAATGACTCCCTTTCTAGATAGTGTATCTGAACATAATGTTTCAATCTATGTGGCTTTTTTTTTTTTTTATTTACAGGCAAATAGCACAGAACTTATATTTACATAGAACAACAACAAAAAAAAAGAAACTGGAATTTGGGACTATAAAATACAATTAACAACACTTTCAAGCAAGATATTGTTCTATATCTATGATATCACAACTGTTAAAACAGAGCTAGGAAGATCATAAGTTTAAATACAGCCTAGGATATATGGTGAATTTCTTTCCAAAAGAAAAAAGCCTATCTTCTTTATGTCCATTCTTTATCTTGTATGTTCTTTATCTCTGCATAATTCTGTGCGCCACTTAATGTTCTGAAGTAATTAATTTTCTGCTTCAACTAGCCAGAATAAAGTTGCTTCCTTGAAATTGCATATTATATGGCATATATGGATATTTTTCAAAACCCATGTAATCAAAACAATTTAAAATGCAGGAGTAGCACATTATAATATTATAACGTATCTAAGACATGTTTTTTTATTTTCTATGATTTCTAATGGAGAGTTATTGGATCTTTATATGAATATAGACTGAAAGCAAAATCTTTTTGGGAGTTGTAAGATTTTTTTTTTTAACTTAAGCTATTGTTTATAAAAGAAGAACTATAGTTAGTGATTCCTATTTATCAGTGCCAGTAGAAATCCCTGAAATAAAAATAAAATCAAATTTAATGGCAGCAAAATATTTTGTGCTTTATTAATAATCCTAATCAAATCCTCTGTTCATTTTAAAAAGTAATCATTTGACTATCAGTTCTTGAAAGTACAAGGGAATAACTGATCATTTTCTTCATGAATGCAACTATGATAACAATAGAATGTCATGTCTTTAGCATACCAGCCCAAAAGGTTTAAAAAGTAACTGTTTAGTCTATTTTAATTAATAAAATACTCTTAACTTCTTACACTTAAAATTGGTCAGTAATTAATTCTAATAACTAAAATCTACTGAAATCTAATAACAACATATTGTGAAAGGCAGTTTCATTTCAAAGGCAACTACTTAAAAAGATCCAAATGCTTGAAAAAGTAATGAAATATTAGTGATAGTGATACTGGGTTAGTGGCAAACCTTATAGAAAAACAAATAAAAAGAACAAAACCAGAAATCAGAATTCTGGACTTCAGTAGTTTGATATGTTAATCTGATAATCTTGACATGGGTTCTGGGTTAATTATTGCTTTTCTCAATAAGCAAGTAAAATATTTGATCATTTCAATAACACATACTTACATAGATGCCTAATTAATATTTAGTATCCACCAAAGCAAGCATGCTGGCACATCTCAATAGTCAGCATTTTAAGATTTAGGCAAGAGGACCACAGATTTTATGTTTGTTGATAAAGTAGTAAATCTCTGTCTGCATCAAAAAACAAACAAACAAACAAACAAATATCTCTGTTGTGTCAGAAAGGTGTTGTTTTCTTTGAATGATCAACAGTTTGTTCTCTTACTATCTTTCCACCTCCTCTTCTACATACATCCCTGAGTCTTAAAAGGAGGGAACATTCCTCCATTAGTGGAAAGATCCCATTTAGGATTGAGTACTCAAAGTTTCTTATTCTCTATACAATGTCCTGTTTAGGTTTCTGTGTTAATTATCCTCTACTCCAAGAGGAAGTGTCTCTGATGAGGGTTGAGTGATATAATTACTTATGGTTAAGAAAAATATTTTAAATAAAAACTTAAAAAATGAGAAAATCAACAAATATACTGTTACAACTTCATATATATGATAATGGTTTATTATCTACACAACTAGTAAAGAGTACCAACAAAAAGAATAAAAAGAATGATCGAAAATTATTTCTACATACTAGTACTAACAATTGATTCAGGATATTTTTACCAATGTATTGTATTTGTTTTATTGAGTGAAAATCTTTCAGGAGAAGGGGATACATTGAAAATACCTACTTATGAAATATTAATTTGTTCATTAGAAAGACAGAAATTGGATCAATCTTTAAAAATATGGCAGATAGAGCAGTAAGTGTGATAAAGAAGTATGCTTAAGACTTAATATTTCTTTTGCTATATATAAAAACAAGTGTCAATAACTACTCACCTAAGTCTAAAGACTATTCCCTATTAATAGCTTCAGTATAATTGATGTGGACATAACAGTTACTCTTCTATGACTCTTGTACTTTAAAAAAATACTTTTAGTTGTATTTTTTTACTTGATTTATTGTGTTTCATTTAACACACCCCAGGAAGCCTCAGCTGACATGCATCAGCTATATACTCTGTAGTACCAAAAACATTTCCATGATAGCATGTCTAAAAGGCTTAATTCTCCTCTTATAGTTATGTTGACTTTTGAGGAAAGAATCATAAAATACATGGAGCCATATTGAGATAAACACATGCTATCTTTTGGAGTGTTAAACTGTTGGCAAGAATAACTTCAACTAAATAACCACAGCAGTTGGGCTTAGTATCAAGCATATGTATGTGTCACTCTTCCATCCTCTCCATTGATGATTGTTTTTCAATTGCTAAGTTAGATTTTCATCAAATTTCTCCTTCACAGTGTAATCTGTCACAAGTTTATGAAGTACTATAAATATATGTGCTAAAATTTGACAGTTTATTTCTTTTGTTCATTATTATTACTCAGTAGTGTGAAATACAGAGTTACTTACTGTGAAACTATCCAAAAAATCATTATAATCATTTTGAAGTAGATAAAGACATATTCATTATTATTATTAAAACTAAATTGTACATTTATGTTTAAGTAGGTATGAGATTATTAAGACAAAGTATTCTTTCCTTTTTGTAAAATCAATTCTAGCTAACAGTTAATTCCTATTGTCAAGAGGTAAACACAGAAAAATGGACAGCAGGGATAAATTATTTTAAACCTAAATGATATATATGTACACAATGTATTTCAAATGAGTCATTATTGTTTTTGATTGGGATCACAGATATGTAATTCTCTTGATTACTTTCTCTTCTAGTAGCATAAATAGTACTTTCTGCCACTATAGCAGCAAGCCCTAAGGATTAATTTTCCAGATTGGCTCCTTTTTTTTTTTCTTCTTGTTCTATTTCTCAAGTATGTGAGGTTCTCAAGAAAGGATTGTACTATCAAGGTTTGGATTGTAACCAAGAGTAATGTCAATTAACTATAATATTTTAAATTAGCTTCCTAAGTTGTGGTCTTCCAAAAGGGGTTAGACTACATAATTCTACCCTTACGATTACCTAATCTTGTAACTTCTAATGTTTCCTCCTCCTTTTATATTGCATGAGTTCTATGGTTCCCTCGTCCTATAAAGGCTTCTTTCCTTCTTCCAGATCATGTGCCACTTTGATGTTCCTTACCTCTGCAGACATTCCAAGTTAAACATAAATCTCAAAGTTGAAGCTAGACTGCATGTGATAGCAAGCATATAGCATTTCTATTTATAGGCCTGAGTTAACACACATACCAATACAGTATTTTCAAATTCCATATATTCTCCTGGAAATGTACTTAAAACTGATTCCATTCCCTAGTTATTTGGAAAACGAAAGTGATAAAAATGTTTAAGCAATGATCTCTAGATAAATATGCTGTCTTTTCAATGTTCAAGTATGATATACGTGAGTCATCAGTTAGTTCTACATTTAGATATTTTTAGAAAACTTCACACTGATATTATCCTGGATGTACAACCTTAAACACCCACCAGCAGTAGAGTTGTACCTTATTCCCACATCTCTAATGCCTATTGTCTTTTGTTTTCCTAAAGGCAGTCATTCCTCTAGGGATGAGGCAGATCTAAGTTTGGAGAAAAAAAAAGCATCAGAAAACTTTTTGTTTGAGCCAGAATTTATGTTGAAAGATATAAAGTGTAATGTTTAAAGGTAGTAGTTACCTTGAGATTAGAATCTACCAAGCTAATTCAACTTGAACAAAGAAATAACATAAGGAATTATCTGTTTATAATAGAACAATAACATACCAAAGTTATGTAAACGTATTCAAAGAAACAGGCAGGTTCCAGCTTAAGCAGGCAACAGAACTTGGCTGCATCCACCACATAGTTCTTTCCTTAGATTAATGAAGAATACAGAAGTAAAGGAGTCATGCTGTTTTCCTTTGTGGTTATGGAAAGCCACTGAGGGCATCCAGGTTGCATAAATGCCCAGAGATGCTATTATATGAAGGTATGAACCTGAAGCCTAAATTTTGATATAGAACGCAGGATGTAGAGGGTTCTGCAGCTATGGGGTATCTATCAAATAAAGCAGCACTCAGAATAAATCCAGCCCAAGACAGAGAAATATATTGTAGTCATTAAAGTTGGGTAGGAAGAGCTGTCTAATCTCTTTAACATCAGGCACAGAACTTTAGGATTTGGGGTTGTCTGACTAGATTTGATCTTGGTTTGTTCCAGTATTTCGTGTTTATGCTTCCTTTCGTCTCCTTTTTAATGTTAATGTATATTCATGCCAGTATAAGTTCAAGTAGACAATGCTTTCTGACTTTGATTTTACATGGTGTTACAATTAAGAGGTTGTAATATATTCTAAAATATATAGTATGTTTGCAATTGTATATGGAATTCTTAGGTCATGTTAAGCATGATTATACCCTGGAAAATTAGTAATTTATTTGCAGTTTTATATTAGATACTTATCCTAGGCATAACTATGATATGGCTATTGCTTTCATTTGGAAATTAACATAAGTAAATATGATTGTATATCATGTTGACAAGGGATAGACTTGTGATGGCTAATCTTGGTTGTCAGCCAGACTATATTAGGAATAACTAAAACTGTGGCAATTTTGCACACATATGAGGAATTTTTCCTGATTAGATCATATGAGATTGGAAGAACAACCCTAAATCTAGATCATTCGATTATTGAAACAAATATATAATATGAATTTTATTAATACTAGTTTTTGAATAAGAGTATTTTAGCCTAGAAAATATTTGTACTTTTAAAATATACTGTGTAGCCATGAGTAAATTCTAGTACTTTCAACCAAAATTATTTTGTGATCTTATACTGTTTTTGCCTCCTGTTACACAGTGTTCTCTGAGCCATGAGGGGCAGTTTTGATGGTGACCTCCCTTGTAGGACTGAATACTCCAAGGTCCCTTAGGCTCTGCATATTGTCTGGCTGCAAGTCTCTTTGTTTCCATTTACCATATGAGGATGGTTCTTTGATGATGGATGAACAAGACACTTATCTATGAGTATATTAGAATGTCATCAGGAGTCATTTTATTGCTATACTCCTTTAGTAGAATTTGGTCTTTCTCTAGGTCCCTGGCATTTCTCGTCTCAAGTTCTTGGCCACTCAAGCATTTTTGAATATAAGTTAATATTCAACAATAGTTAATGGCATCTGTGATGGTTTGTATATGTTTGGCCCAGGGAGTGGCACTATTAGGATGTGTGGCTTTGGAGTAGGTGTATCACTGTAGGTGTGGGCTTAACATCCTCATCCTAGCTGTCAGTCTTTCACTAGCAACCATCAAATGAAGATGTAGAACTCTCAGCTGTGCCTGCACCATGCATGTCTGGATGCTGCCGTGTCCAACCTTGATAATAATGGGTTGAACCTCTGAACCTGTAAGCCAGACCCAATTAAATGTTGTCCTTTATAGGACTTGCCTTGGTCATGATGTCTGTACATAGCGGTAAAACCCTAACTAAAACAGCATCTTCAGAGGCTCTTTATTTCAAAATGTTAAGTCTAGGTATTTTGTTTGTTTGTTTTCCTACCATACAGGTCTTTTGCATATATTTTGGCTTCTGGTTTGGGGTTTTGATTAGATTGAATATTTAAATGTATGTGGGTAGCAGTATATACCCAGCTACATCTTACAATAAACTAGGTATATTTGGGAGGAACTAATGTGGGAGGAGTGAAGAAAAACAAGAGGAGGAGCTAAGAGGAGAGGAAGTTCATAGGAGCTACAGAGAACCACGAGTCCAGGGCTGTCCTGGGTAACAACTTATGTATAGGTTAGTTAATTGGGTAACACCTCTAATTGTGTGGGCTTCTTGTTAATTGAGCATTTCCAAACATATAAAGCCTTTTGATAATTTTTAATCATTAGAGTCTCATTTCTATTGGGTACCACATGCATGGTGGGATGGTCTGGGCTCAGCCAAGCCTTGTGGAGAAAACATGGTAGATTGGCAGTGCCATATCCCAACTGGTGTCTTGTGGATGCCAGGGTCAGTGCTTCTGGCCTGACTGAGCTGGTGGCCTGAGCCTCAGCAGCAGCGATTACACATGACCAGTAGTGGCCTCAGTGGGGAACATGGCGGCACCTTAACAACAAGCCAGATTGGGTGCCACCGATTTTAAAATTTTAACCATAACATATGTGTTCCTGTATCTGTATGTGCATTTCTTGTGCATTTGCTCATTTTCTTCTTTGGTTGTTTTGTCCTATTTAGTTAGTTTGGTTTATTTCATTAGTGTTCCTCAGATACCTATTTGGTTCCTAAGGCATGACAAAGAGGGTAGGGATCTGGATAGGAGGAGAAGTGAGAACGGACCAGAAGTAGTAGTTTGGAGGGGAAATTGTAATCAGAAAACTCATCCCAATTTTGGTTTCCCTTCACTCCTCTTCTCGAAGTCCTTCCCCCAACTCCCCTTCCCATATCCATTCCTCTTCTCTTTCTCTTCAGAACAGGAAAGACTTCCCATAGGTTGTAGTTTCCTTCATGTTGGAGTTTTCTATCTATTATTCTTTGAAGGGCTGGTTTTTGGAAAGATATGGTGTAAGCTTGGTTTTATCATGGAATATCTTGGTTTCTCCATCTATATTGATTTAGAGTTTTGCTGGGTATAGAAGCCTGATATGGCATTTATGTTCTCTTAGGGTCTATATAATATCAGTCCAGGATCTTTTGGCTTTTATAGTCTCTGGTGAGAAGTCTGGTGTAATTCTTATAGGTCTGCCTTTATATGTTACTTGAACTTTTTCCCTTATGGCTTTTAGTATTTTTTATTTGTTTAGTTCATCTGATGTTCTGATTATTATGTGACAGGAGGAATTTCTTTTCTGGTCTAGTCTATTTGCAGTTCAGTAGGCTTCTTGAATGTTCATGGGCATTTCTTTAGGTTAGGGA
This sequence comes from Mastomys natalensis, assembly GCA_021653895.1. Taxonomy (NCBI): domain Eukaryota; kingdom Metazoa; phylum Chordata; class Mammalia; order Rodentia; family Muridae; genus Mastomys; species Mastomys natalensis. The sequence continues at coordinate 139,651 of JAJTUV010003352.1, read as the reverse complement.
AGTTTTCTTCTATAATTTTCTTTAAGATATTTACGGGACCTCTAAGTTGGGAATCTTCATTCTCATCTATACCTATTATCCTTAGGTTTGGTCTTCTCATTGTGTCCTGGATTTCCTGGATGTTTTGGGTCAGGAGATTTTTGCATTTTCTTTCAAAGTTGTGTCAATGTTTTCCATGCTATCTTCTGCCCTTGAGATTCTTTCTTCTATCTCTTTTATTTTGTTGCTGACGTTTGCATATATGACTCCTGATCTCTTTCCTAGGTTTTCTATCTCCAGGGTAGTCTCACTTTGGTATTTCTTTATTGTTTCTAATTCCATTTTTATGTCCTTGATGGCTTTGTTTAATTCCTTCACCTGTTTGTTTTTTCTTGCAATTCTTTAAGGGATTTTTGTGTTTCCTCATTAAGGGCTTCTACCTGTTTACCTGTGTTCTTTTGTATTTCTTTAAGGGAATTATTTATGTCCTTCTTAATGTCCTCTATAATCATCATAAGAAGTGATTTTAAGTCTGAATTCTGCTTTTCTGGTGTGATGAGGTGTCCAGGACTTGCTTTGGTGGGAGAACTGGGTTCTGATGATGACAGGTATCCTTGGTTTCTGTTGCATATGTTCTTGCACTTGCCTTTTGCTACCTGGTTATCTCTAGTGCTAACTGCACTCACTGTCTGTGACTGGAGTCTATCTGTCCTGTTATCTTACTTGTGTCAGAACTTCTCAGAGTCCAGCTGTCTCTGTGATCTTGTGATCCTGAGATCCGGAGTGGAAGAGCTCCTGAAACTCAGGCTGCCTTGGGAATCCTGAAATCCTATGATCCTGAGATCCAGCTTCCTCAACTGATATTAGTTCAGAGGATTATCTGCTTTTTAATAAAACACTTTAAAACATGATCATAGGTAACACATTTGTAAATTGGACTCCAGTACCACAAGAAGAGATAAATGTAAACATTAGATGCAATTGCATCAAATTAAGATTTTACATAACAAAGGAAACAATTGCCAGAGCACAGCTGTAATGTGTAGAGTAGGAGAAAATTTTGTCAGGTTTTTATGTGACAAAGATTAATGATAAAGTGTCCAAAAGCACAAATATTAAACACCACATAAAGCAAATTATCCAAACAAAAAAGCTTCAGATTAATTGAACAGGAAGATCTTAGAAGTGCAGTGTTTTATAAATATTTTAAAATTGGTCATTCCTTAGCCATCAGGAAATTTGAAATTACAGGACACAGAATGAATATCATTGTAAGGAGCAGCAAATGCTGTTCTTCTGGATTCAGAAAGACAAATGATATATGTTCCCTGTCAAAAGCAGATGCTGCTTTGAATCATTAGATAAATGCATGCAATTGGACTATAAATAGAAATAGTACCAATAGTCAAAGAATTAATAATGTGGTGGAGTAGGGAACTGGACAGATGGCTCAGTGGTTAAGAGTACTTGGTGCTCTGGTAGGGAACATAGTTTAGTTGCCAGTGTCAAAATGGCAGCTAGCAAGTATGTGTGACTCAAGTTCTAGAGGATCATTTACTCTCTTTACTACTTCATGGACATTATACACACTTGGGATACATATATACTGGCAAAATACTCATAAATCCCTGACTTCAAGTTCCACTACAGAGCAATAGTGATTTAAAATACATTGTATTGGTACAGAGACAGACAAGTTGATCAGTTAAATAGAATTGAAGACACAGAAATAAACCAACAATACTATGGAAAATTGAATTTCTACAAAGAAGCCAAAAGTATACAGTAGAAAAAAAAAATGAAAGCATCTTCAACAAATGGTGCTGATCTGATTATCTGCATGCAGACAAATCCAAATTGACCCTTATTTTTCACCCTACACAAAACTCTAGTCTAAGTGGATCTAAGTCCTCAATATAAAACCAGGTACACTAAATCTCATAGAAGAGAAAGTAGGAAACAGAATTGAAAGCTTTGGTATAGGAGACAATTTCCTAAAGAGTACACCAATGGCTTAGGCTCTAAGATAAACAATTGATAAATTGTACCTCATAAAATGGAAAAACTTTTGTAAGGCAAAGGACACTGTTAATGGGACAAAATGGCAGCCTAAAAATTGGGAAAAGTTCTTCACTAACCCTATATCTAATAGATGGCTAATATCCAAAATATATAAAGAATGCAAAAAGTTAGACTCAAAATAAATAAATAAATAAAACCCTCAAAACTCCAAAAAACAAATAACCAATTTAAAAATGTGGTACAAAGCTAAACAAAATTCTTAATAAAAGAATCTTGAATGTCTCAGATGCACTTAAAGAAATGTTCAACATCCTTGGTCTTCAAGGAAATGCAAATCTATGACCTGAGATTCTACTTTACACCTGTCAGAATGGTTAAGATAAAAAAACTCAGATGACATCACATGCTGGTGAGGATGTACAGAGAGGAGAAACCTCCTATATGGTTGTTAGGAGAGTAAATTTCTGCAATAAGTCTGGAAAACAATTTTGCAGTTCATCATAAAATTTGAAATAGATCTACCTGAAGACTCAGCTATACTACTCCTGGGTATGTACCCAAAAGATGTCACACCATACCACAAGGACACATGTTCCACTATGTTCATAGCAGCTTCATTTGTGATAGCCAGAAGCTGGAAACAACCCAGTTGTCCCTCAACCAAAGAATGGAGAAAGAAAATGTGGTTCATTTATACAACAAAATAGTATTAAGCTCTTAAAGACAAGGGCAACATGTATTTTTCAATCAAATTTTTGGAACTAGAAAATGTCATCTTGAGTGAGGTATCCCAGACCCAAAAGGACATGCATGGTATATACTCACTGGCAAGTGAATATTAGGCAAAAGTACAGCATATTCATGATACACCTCACAGATCCTAAGAAGTTAAACAAGAAGGCAGGCCAACATGAGGCTACTTAAATCCCATTTAGAAGGAGGAGCAAAATAATTATGGGAGGCAGGAAGAAGGAATCTGGGTGGATGAGGGAGGAAGATGGGAAAAGGGGTCAGGATCTGTTGGTTAAGTTTGTACAGGACTAATTGTTGGGTTCATGTGTGGATCCCGTCTGTCTCACCATAGGGCTAGGGCCACTCCTGGAGACAATGGTGCGGGAAGTTTGACTGTGCTCTCACCATGCCAGCCCTGGGTCAGCTATGGGAAGCTGCAGGACCCCACTCGGGAGTGGGAGAGCACAGTCTGTGATCCCGGTGCATGTGGGGAACTGGAGCTAGCTCATCCAGTTCTTATCTGGTTCTCAGGTTCTTGGGCCCCAGGTGCCACTGGGGGCTGGCAAGGAAAGGCTAAGAACAAAGTGGAGGCATACAGGCTAGATTGTCCTGCAGCTGAAGGGGAGAGGGGGAGAAAATCTCTAGCTGTGCCCTGCTGCAGGGACAGGACTTCTTGGTTTGGGTGGCTTGCTTGGTCACAGCTGGCTTGACTTGCTTGCTTTGATTGGTGGTCTCCATGCAGAGAGGTCTTCTGTGGGAGATTAGTGAATCCCGATGAAGAGAAACTATCCATGGTTTAAGATGTTTATTGTCATGGCAGAAAGTAGATGATAAACTGTTTCAGGGCGGGCCTGAGGTTAAGTACTTTTTGCAAGGAGGGGGCCTGGAAGAGATATTTAATTGGCTACACCCTCTGATCTTTAGGTACCTCATTAATATGGAGATCTGTCTTGAGGCTCTGTGGCCTATAGTCATGCCTTTACCTGTGGAACAATGGGTGAGCGGTTACCTACTTGACTGAAGGATCCAAATCTATGGAGGGCTGTGGCCTCCTTTCAGGAGCCTAGAGTCTGGGAGCATGGCAAAATGCATGCTGTCCCTTAGGATCACTTGGCATCTCCAGGGATTTTCATCAAATGGTTGACCAGAAACCAGGCTGTCTTTCATGGTCCTATAAGGATCATGTATGCAGGAAGACAGGAGAGAAGCCCAGAGGCCCAGGAGAATGAATGGAAATATGGAACTCATAGGGGTGGCAGTTAGGGGAACCTCTAGAAATTCCCAGAGACCTGGGATAGTAGAAGCTCCCAGGAGTCAATATGTGTAATCTTAATGAAAATACCCAACGTTCGGGATAATGGAAACTGAGAGAGACCACCTCCAGTAGTCAGACAGGAGCCCCAGACAGGAGAGATGGGGACACAAAACCACCTGCAAAACTTTTGATCCAAAATTGTCCTGTATAAAGAATGGGGACAAAATGGACCAGAGACTAAGGAAGCTGAGATGACAGACCAATTGGAATCATCCAATGGGCCTGCACAAATTCCTGTCACTATTACGGGTTTTGGTTTTTGGCCCCCCCCCTTTTTTTTTTTTTTGGGGTTTTTTAAAAAAAGGGGGGGGGGGAAAAAAACCCGGAAAAAAAATTTTTTTAAAATTTTTTTTGGGGGGAAAGTAGATAAAAAAAATTTTTGGGGGGGGGGAAAATTTTTTTAAAGGGGGGGATTTTTTTTAAGGGGGGGTTTTTTTTTTTAAAAAATTTTTTGGGAGGGGGGGGGTTTTTTTTTTTCCGGGGTTTTTTTTTGGGGGGAAAACCCCGGGGGGGGGAAACCCCAAATTAGGGGGGGTTTTTTCCCCCCCTTTTTTTGGTTTTTCCCAGGGGGGGGGGGGAAAAAAAAAACCCCCCTTTTTTTTCTTTAAATTTTTTTCCAAAAAGGTTGCCCCCCTTTTTCCAGGGGGAAAAAAAAGGGGGAAAAAAAGGGCCCAGAAAAGGGAAAAAACCCCCCCAAAAAAAAAAAAAAAAGGGGGGGGGTTTAAAAACCCCGGGTTTTTTAAAATTTAAAAAAAAAATTTTTTTTAAAAAAAAAAGGGGTTTTTTTTTAAAAAAACCCCCCAAAAAAAAAGGGGGGCCCCAGGGGGGGGGGGGGAAAAAACCCCCCCCCCCTTTTTTAAAAATTTTTTTTAAAAAAATTTGGGGAAAAAAAAAAAACCTAAGGAAGGCTGAAAAGGAAAACCCCCAAAAAACCCAAAACCCCCAAAATTTTTTTTTTTATTTTTTTGGGGAAAATTAAAAAACCCAAAAGGGGGGGCCCCCAAACCCAGAAAAAAAAAGGGAAAGGGACCGGGGGGGGAAAAAGGAAAAAAAAAGGGGGGGGGAAAACTAAGGGGAGCCCCCCCCCAAAAAAACCCCCCCCCCCCTTTTTCCCCAAAAACCCCCCAAAAAAAAACCCCAAAAAGGGGGGAAAAAAGGGGGTTTTTTTGGGGGGTTGGGGGTTTTTTTTTGGGGGAGGGGTTTTTTTTTTGGGGTTTTTTAAAAAAAAAGGGGGGGGCCCAAAAAAATGGGGGGGGGGGAAGGGGGGGGAAAAAAAAAAAGGGGGAAAAAAAAAATTTATAAAAAAAAAAAAAAAAAGGGGGGTTTGGGGGGTTTTTTTAAAAAAAAAAAAAAGGAAAAAATTTTTTGGGCAAAAAATTTTTGGGTTTTTCCCCAAAAAAAACCCCCCCAAAAAAAGGGGTTTTTAAAATGGTTTTTTTAAAAAAGGGTTTTAAAAAAAGGGGAAGGGGTTTGGGGAAAAAAAAAAAAGGGGGTTTTAAAAAAAAATTTTCAAAAAAAAAAAAAAAAAAAAATTTTTTTTTTAAAATTTTTTTTTAAAAAAAAAAAAAAAGGGAAAAAAGGGGGGTTTTTTCTAAAAAAAAATTTTTAAAATTAAATTTTGGGTTTTTTTTTAAAAAAACCCAAAAAGGGAAATTTTTTAAAATTTTTTTTGGGTTTTTGGACTTTCTTTTTTTTTAGGATTTTTAAATTTTCCCCCCTTTTTTGGTTTTATTTTTTTTTTTTTTAAATTTTTTTAAAGGGGGAAAATAACCCTTATTTTTTTTAAAATTTTTATTTTTTTTTAAAAACCCCTTTTCCCAAAAAAAGGGAAAAGGAGGGGGGAAAAAAGGGGGGGGTGAGGGGGGGGGGGGTTTGGAAAAAAGGGGGGGGAAAAAATTAAAAATAAAAAAAGGGAAAACCAACAAAAAATTAGTATGTTTCATAAAAAAAAAAAAAAAAAATTTTTTTTTTTAAAAAAAAAAAAAAAAAAGGGGTTTTTTCCCCCCTTTTTTTTTTAGATTTTAAAAAAAAAATAAATTTTAAAAAAAAAGGAAAATTTTAAATTTTTTTAAAAAAAGGGGAAATTTGGGGGGGGGGGGTTTTTTTTTTTTTAAAAAAAAAATTTTTTAAAAAAAAAAAAAAAAATTTAAAAAAATTTTTTAAAATTTAAAAGGGGGAAAAAAAGGGAAAAAAAAAGGGGGAAAAATTGGGGCCCCAAAAATTTAAAATTTTTAAAAAAATAAGTTTTTAAAAAAAAATTTAAAATTTTAAAAAAATTTTTCAAAAAAAAAAATTTTTTTTTTGGGGGGGGGGAAAAAACCCTTTAAAACCCGGAAAAAAAAAAAAACCCCCTTTTTTTTTTTTAAAAAAATTTTTTAAAAATTTTTTCCCTTTTTTTTTTTTTCCCAAAAAAAAAAAAGGGGAAACCCTTTTTTTTTGGGGGGGAAAAAAACCAAAAATTTAAAAAAAAAAAGGGAAAAAATTTCAAAAAAAAAGGCAAAAAAAAAAAAAATTTAAATTCCATTTTTTTTAAAAAAAAAAAATTTTTTTAAAAAAAAAGGAAAAAAAAAATTTTAAAAAATTTAGAATTTTTTTAAAAATTTTTTTTTAAAAAAAAAAAATTTTTTTTTCCCCCCTTTAAAAAAAAAAAAGTTTAATAAAAAAAAAAATTTTTTTTAAAAAAATTTTTTAAAAATTTTAAAAAAAAAAATTTTTTTTTAAATTTTTTTTTCCCCCCCTTTCCCTTTAAAACCCCCCTTTTCCCCCCCCCCCCCTTTTTAAAAACCCCCCCCCAAACCCCCCCACCCCCGGGCCCCCCCCCCGGGGGAAATTTTCCCCGGGGCCCCCCCGGGCCCCTTTTTTTCCCCGGGTTTTTTTTTTTTTTTTTGGGGTTTTTGGGGTTTGGGGGGGGAAAAGGGGGGGTTTTTGGGGGGGGCCCTTTTTCCCCCCCCCCTTCCCCCCAAACCCCCCCCAAAAAGGGGGCCCGTTTGGAAAAATTTTCCCCTTTTTTTTTTCCCCCCTTTTAAATTTTTTTTTTCCCCTTTCTTTTTTTTTCCCCCCCCCCTTTTCCCTTTTTCCCCCCCGGGGGTTTTTTTTTTCCCCC